>JAUZNJ010032656.1:0-13578 GCA_034780135.1 Jordanella pulchra | reverse complement strand
GATGGATGATGGATGGATGGATGGATGGATGGATGGATGGATGGATGGATGGATGGATGGATGGATGATGGATGGATAGTTTTCCAGCTGATAGCAGTGCAGCAAATAACACATTCATGCAGCTAACATACCGATTGAGCGCTGCTAAAATATTGCAGTGAAGCTAACGCACAGAGTGAGAGCAGCTAACCCTTTAATTCTTCCCTCACTTAAACGAGAAGTTTTATTCCAGCTTTTTATCAAATAGAAATGTAAAAAAGTACAGCTATAAAATCTTTGTAGTATTTTCGTCATTGATAACTCTATAAAAAAAAGGTTAACATCATATGAATGTGGGGCACGGCGTTGGTGTAGTGTAGTTGTTAAGCAACCGTATACAAAGGAGGCCTCAGTCCTTGATGCTGTTGCTGGTTCAAATCCCAGCCAGTTGACCTTTGCTGCATGTCTTCCCCTATCTGTACCCCTCTTTCCTGTCTGCCTACTTTCAAAAACAACACAAAAATAGAGCCTAAAAAATCATGTAAATATATCTTCTAAAGGTAGGTTTCTGTAACAGCTAATTGAAAGTTCAGTAGTACTTTATTTGATATACATAAGTTACCTTGAAAGCAAGATGAATTGTCACGAGATTTGTGAATTCAAGAAATCCCAAAGATACATCTTACCAGGAGCCAGCAGATGCGTTCAGCCTTGGTACACAAATGTTCAGACCAATAAAATGCAGGGACGTCATCGCGTCAACAAGAGACGGAAAGCTGAAGCAAAACAAACATGGCTGCACCGCTCATAGCTGGAATATTCAATATTTCTTTTTGGAAAACTTGCAAAAGGACAAGATTTTTGCCTTTGTGGATGGAAATGGTGGCATGTTCCTACCGATCGGATTTGGCAAGAGTTTATCGCTTAACTCCGCCAGTCGTGAAACAAATCAAGCTGCTACTGCTGCTGTGATTGGCTAAAAGTTGATATGGGAGGCAGGTAGCCAATCAGACCGAAGAATTGTTCTGAATGTCCTTTTTGCGATCACTTTCCACAGGAGGCTTCCCAGATTGATACGTGTTTCAATTTTAGATTGTACTACATGTATCAATCTGGCTTATGCCAGTAGATAAAGAGCTGCACAGCACATTAAATCCTAACCTTTAGCGCAGCATTATTGAGTGCAGTAAGGCAATCAGAAAGCATCGTCTTGGTGCCGTATTTGCTCTGATATGTTCTTCAAATTCTATTTATTCTCAGTTTTCAGAGTAGGATGCTAAAACAAGAGGTGGACCTAAACAGTCTCTATCTTAAAAAATATCATGTCAGATTAGATCTTCTTTAACGAATAGAGAACACAGTGAAGGAACATGCAGCGGCAGGCAGCACTACATCTGTGTTCCTGTGAGTAAACTCTATGCACTGAAGTGCTACGCACCCATTTTACCCAAACCATGTAAATTCAGATTGTGCTATTTAGAAACAGGACTAAAAATGAGCTGAGGAGCAAAGGAGATAGCATGAGTCATGAGGTTGGCCTAAATGTTAAGCAGCATGATGTAAACAGGAACATATGGTGCCATGAACACCCCGGTTCAATCAGTCATGGAGCTACCCATCCTGCCCCACTCAGCTGTCAGCATACATCCTCATCACTATTCAAGACTGCTGAGGCAATCTGGCTATATTCAAGTCGAAATTCAGTGGAGGAAAATAGCTTCAACATAGAGACCCATCGTAACAATCTGAGCACAAATTAAACCGTAGTTTATGACATTTCCCAAAAACTGACCCACAATATAAGCTGCTCTTTTCATTAGGTTAACAAAATGACTTGTTTCCATTAAATCGGTCAGAGAAAGGCAAAATGTTCACTCTTCCTTTTTCAGTGAAGCCAGGAATAAAAGAACAGTTTGGGGTTTTTTTTCTGATTACTTAAATGCATCTTTAGAAACTCTAAACATTTTCTGCCTGTCAACATGCCAATATAAAAACACTTTGGGAGAGATCCAGTGAAAAATACATGGAAATAATCTTGTAATTCCTCTCATTTGAGCCAGATCCAGAGATGGTATTTAACCAAACAACGAACAACATTTATTTCTGATATCGTCCATAAAAAAATCGAAATAGTTAAAATGACGTCAGATTTCAAAGAAAACTGATCAACAGTCTGATTGGTGTTAACATTAATCAGCCAAACTTAGTGTAAATCCTGTAAGTAAAAAAATTACAGCTGCAATCAAAAGGCCGTGTTAGGTAGTTAGGTATTATATTTTACCTTAGTTTATTTAGTTCAGTTCTCATAGCTGTGTTAAAAAAATTAAGAATGTATATAAAATCAAAGATTGATAAAGAATGCATTTTCCAGTCACCATTTACTGCCATTATTTTCTTAATTTATTGATGAATTTTACTTTAATACTAGTATTAATATGCTGTTTACCCACAAGCATTTAGTTCACATAAAGGCTAAAACAAGGTTTTTAAATCAGAAATCCAATTTGAGATCGGATCGGTTCAGATTACATTGAAAAGAATCGATTCTAAATCCAATACTTGAATTTGGATCCTGTTACTGTTATCGATACCAGAGCTCTGTTTGTTTTAATGTTATTTTCTTCATCATTGTTGATTCTTTAAAGCGCCAGTCATAAGCTCTGCTCTGCAAGTATTATAGGTATCAATGTACATTTTTAAATCCCTAAAGGTAACTTAAGTTTAGAACAAGGTCAGAAAAGAAGTCTTAATACTGAATAGTTCTGCTCCTGTGGATCAGGTCCAATTTCACAGATTCCCAATCTAGAATTTTCTTTAATATTGGGATCGATACAGATACATAATATCATATCAGTCCATCTCTGGTCATCCGAAGAAAGGGATTTTGATCTCACTGGCAACTTTACATTCTAGAAATAGACTTTAAGTATACACCATAATAATAATATAAAATTACTCACATCTAATCATTGAATGATTAGACACATTTATTAATGTGTTGTTATTAGTTTTATTCAAAGTATGAATTGGGATTACCAATTACAATAGTTATTTGCATTAATATTAATGACATATTATATATATTATTATAATTTATAATTAAAGTTTTCATTTTATTTCTTATTTTTCAGATGAAGTGAATGACAGGAAACGTATACAGTAAATATCCACACACACACAAACGTGTGGATTCATATCAAAACATCTACATGGTCCTGCCTAATCTAAATAATAGTTTCTTTTTCAAAAACATACTTACATAATTCATAATAAATTAATAATTTATCATTTGTCCCAAAAAAGGAAATAGGCTGAAGTAAAAATGAATAAATATTAGGCTTATCCCCTAGCATTTATTTGTAGCCAAATAATAAATATGTCCTTTTAAATTTCCATTATTTTACATAAGGATTAGGAATATAAACAGCAACAGAAAAGACAACAACAGAGCTCAGTTTTTATTTAATTTCAAATCTGTACTTATCGACCAGGTAAGTGGAGCTTAATAAGTAAATATTTAGTATTAACTATGTTATTATTATGGTTTATGAATGGATTTTGGTTGTTAGGGGTAATAACTTTTAGCAAAATAATAATAGTAGAAATAGTTTGACGCTGCATGCAGACACAGTTAGTTTCTATTAGCTTCTTCCAGTGTCTATTAGTAAACTGGCTGCAGCAGCAGCAGCTTTCCAGGTGGCTCTGACAGCCCATCACCACTAAGCTTCATTAGACAGCAGACACAACACTTCCAGAACCGGGTCAGCCTCAAAGTCCACGAATAAACGAGAAAACAGGCCGTTTCGTAACTGAGACTATATACACTGACAACGGGAGATGTTAATAACCGTTTATGTCTTTTAGAAATGAGTGAAAAACGAGCAATAACCAAAATGTTACGCACCGAGCAACCTTAATGATTTAACACACATCAGCTCCGTTCAGTAAATCTGTTGAATTCATTTTTCATCCACGTCAGAGTCATTTCCACAAGAAGAGAATATTTCAGATTCCTTCATTGAGTTTGTACTTTTCCAGCCGTTAGCTAAACTCCGTCTGGAACCGCAGGTAAGCGGTAAGCAGCAGGTAAACCGATCTGACACACGGGGGGAGGATGGAAGACACTTACCTGCTTTATCTGCGGAGCCACGACACGGACCGAAGTGTTGCCTCAGCGCGCGACACCAGAAAAAGACTTCCTCCAACACCCCCCTACAAAAATAAAACCGGAGATATTCCACCTGCTTCTGGGACTGAGTTCTCACACCTGAGCTGTCACGGCTTCCTGAGCTGCCAGCAGCGCCGCGGTCCGGTCCACTCCTCCTGAGAGCGGGGCTGAATGAGCCGCAACCGGAGCCCCGCCCACTGGACCACACGCTAAATAAAGTTCCTGAGTCAGTGAATGAGGGGGTGGGCAACATATGAGGAGACTTCATTTAAAGTGAGCAGGGACCAAACAACATGTATGTAATCATATCTGGTTTATCTATAACCAAATGATCAAACTGAATCAAAAACTGGACGCTCTGATTTCTAGGAATCAACCTGTGACTCATTTATTATGATGGATTTTCCATATGAGCATTACTATTCATTTTGTTCTGGGTCAGGTTCTGGGATCCCTCTTTTTAAAGGACACTGTAGCGCCACCTTCAGGTCACCACTGAATATTAACACGGAAAACACGCAGAAAATACTAGTATCGTGATCATCAGAGGTGGGTAGAGTTCCCAAATATTGCACTAAAAGTAAAAATAAAAAGAGTCATCCAAGAAATGACTCGAGCAAGTGTAAAAACGTATTTGTTACAATGGCTACTCGGATAATAAGTATTGGTTTATAACATCTGATTTAATGTTGTTATCAGACAGTGTTGTGCGAATTCTGGTATTTCAAAGTATAAAACATGCAAAAATTCAAATAAATAACAAGTTTGTGCAGAAAAAAAATTTTTTACATCATATTTTTAATATAAACAAGCATATAAATCAAAGCTTTAGGTGATCAGTAGGTAATGCATTTATCTTAGAACTTACAGGGACAATATTTACTATTCATGGTATTTTCACCTGATTTTCAAAATACTCTTGGTGGGTGGAGAAACCAGGAAATTAACTTAAGGGTAGCAATACTCAGAAAAGTACAGTAAAGTAACATTAATCCTAAAAGATTATTTTCTTCAGAAAATTATTCGAGTAAATCTCAGTAATTGTTTGTTTCTTTTTACCCACTTCTGGTAATAATGGTACAACTATAGCAGTATTAATGCAAATGGTTTACACAAAATGTATCTCTAATAAAAACTGGTGTTTTCTGTAATATCATGTTTTAAATTTAGTCATTTATAATATAGAGTCGTTTCATCAAACTTTACTTTAAAAATCACCCTTTTTTAACTTTTAGACAATCTACTGTATAATATATTTATGACTTATAGTTGTGCATAAAGGGAAGAAACATGTAGGTTTAGCATCATAAAAACAAAAGGGAATTTAACAATGATAATTTATTTTAAAATGAGTTTCACTACTAAAATATATGCAAAAACTCAGAGGAGAAATGGAGGAACTGGCCTTTTTTACCTTTTATATAAAACATTCCTCGACTTTTGAATATTTTTGTCCAAATGAACCAGAAGTGGTTCTGTAGCCATGCAGATCTCTGGGTTAAACCAACAAGGTGAAATTTACAAATAGCAATAAATGCAGCTACATAGAATTTAGTTCTGTTGGAGCTATGATCTAGAAGTGGAAAGAACGTTATTCCATAATAAACCTGCTGCAACCATCCGATTCCCTGCATAGGACTCCAATGTTAAGGAGAAAAATATGTAAAGGATCATTTAAAGTTTCCTGCAAATGATTTCAACAAGATGGGAAAAGACTTGAAGAATGGAATCTGGGCATATATAGAGGGATATTCAGTCTGTTATTGTAACAAACAAAAAACAAAAGAAATTAGAAAAAAAGCAATCCAAATATGTAAATTTGAAAAGCTTTTTAAACAAAAAAACAGTTTTGAGAAGTAATTTGCTATTCCTCAGATCTTGTTTTTTCATCACACTTTTTTTACGTATTTTTTTCATCCATCTATCCGACAGGTCGGTGGTGGAGCTGATGCTTATCTACAGGGTTTATGTGCAAAAGGGTTCTCCCTGGACCGGTCACCACTCCATCGTAGGGCAAATTTTATATCTTCAGATTGTGTTTTTTTTTATTCCTCTTTTACAAATTAAATTTTACCACTTTCATTCTTTTAAAATTGTGTTCAAAATGTTCACTCTTGATCATTGACCAATCAAAATGTTTTTAGCTTCAAGCTAACTAACAGAAATGTGTTTTTCACTTCTGACTCCAGAGGAAAGACCGTGGTTAGAAGTAAAGAGAATAGGATCAGAAAAATCCAATTTGTAGAGCATGCAATTCATAAAACAAAAGAAACTTTAAAAAAAGTATAATTTGAAAGAAAAAAATTCTGAAAAATAAAATAGTGAATTATTCAAAAAATAAAATCTGGGAAAACTGCAAAGTTGTCCTCAAAACCCTTTTTCATAAAGACTTTTGTCAAAATTTAATTTCTGAATTGCAATTTTTTTTTATTTCCGTTTAAAAAACGTGTTGTTTGCTTGAAACAATAATGAAGGAAAACTGATACAGATGAGATGAGGATGTACAGATAAATGCAGCAGAACATTCTTAACTGCTTTCAGGGAAAACAAGTAAAACTGCTTCAATGTTCCAGCTCATCAGCAGACCTGCAGGAATCGATGGAAAGATTTGATGATCAGTATAAACTGAGATGATTTAAGCACAGTTTGTGTGGCAGCATGGGTCATGACAGAGGTTATGATCACTGCAATAACATTCTTAAAGTATATGGAGGGCCCAAAAAGAAAACAAATGTAAATGTCCATGAAATCTGAAAATTAAAATTTAATTTATATTGATTCCAATAATAGAATAAATATTCCGTTAAATTTTAGAAAATACATTTAAATACTCAAATATCCCATTCAATACGCAAAATTTTAAATTAATTTTAAAAATAATTGTTTTCTAAAATGAATATGATTACTTCAATCTATATTTTTTATATAATTTATTTTATTTCTTTTTTTTAATCAGGTTGTCTGTCTACTGCGCTGTTATTTTAGGGGTATAAAGTTTGGGAACCTCCGTGATAGAGAGCAGACTCCACCAATGAATGAAAGTACTCTTTAGAGTAGTAATTTATCATTGCAGAGGAAATCTCTGAGAGCATACGTTGAAATGTTACATCAGTAGTTAGTAAAGGTTTAGCACCATTTCTGGTCACGCCATACCCCTAACTACTGAAATGTAAAACTTCACTTGGTTAAAAAAGGAATATTAACTCATTCTATTCGCTTGCTTATGTCCAAATAACGAAAAATGAATGCTTTTTGTATTTCTTGTGCTTTCTTGGTGTTCTTTTTTTTTCTTAAATCAAGAGTTTGACCAAAACTTTAAGACCTTGAACTGTAAGAAGATGAAAACATTTTCCTCTTATGAGATTTCTTTTTGGTACCTTTGCTAAAAGAAGCGCAGAGGTGAACTTGGCAAAAATATGACTGTTGATACGCCATACAAACTGGATCTAAGGTTAAAACAGCGACTAAACAGCACCTTCTATATGATATAATTTAGCAAACAGGTTTTAGTGGTGAGCCACATGTGTTTAGAAATGTTTTTTTGTGGGTTAAGGCAGCCAATATGCTGCCGCACATCTGGCTGTTCTTTTGTACCACTTTTTTATTCTGTAGTCATTGAAAAGTCTCTGAACTAATATCAATTTGCACTACTTTCATTATAACCTCTAAATGATGTGCGACATTTTTAGAAGCATTTGAAAAATATTTTTGCTAAAATATCAGTACTATACCTTTTGAAGAAGATGTAGTATATGCTGAATTGCTTGGAAAAACAAAAAAACTTTCTTACTTGAAAGAGGTAAACAAGCTCAAATCATGGTCAAACAATGAAGTCTGCAAAACAACATTCAAAATATTATAATTTATTAAACAAAATCATTCAACTTAGGTTCAGAAATGTTTCAGCTAAAAACTCTTGACTAAACTAGTGAAACTAAACATACCTGAGCTACTATCTACAAAGAAAAATAAATGAAAACCATAATCAATAGACTGATGCAATGATATCACAGTTCAGCATGGATTTCATGTTGGATACTTGTAGGATTCATTTTTCATCCAGATAGTTTATCTTAAATAGTTTCGAATGATGTCAAATTAGGTTTTGACTAATTAAGAGCGACTGGCATGTTTTCCAACCAATTCACAATGCAAAAACATGGTGGTAAATGAAACATTATTTTCATTCATCCATCTTCTCCCACTTAATCCAGTCAGGGTTGTCGCGGGGCTGGTGCCTATCTCTGGCAGCCTGTGGACGAAAGGCAGGCTACGTTCTATATAGGTTGCCAGTTCATCACAGCAGAGCATTATTTGGTAAAATAATATTTTGGTAAATGATTTGCAGATATCAGATATCAATAACCTTTTACACAATTGATTTTTAACCTTTTGTGATTGTTTCATAGGGAATATTTAAGAACTACTTAAATTAGGTAGGCCTGATCAAAAATTGACACTAGTAGCTAGCAGACACCAGGGGGCTGGATTTAAAAGGACTCTTTTGATCATATTTTGTTATAGTGTTAAACCCTTAATGAAATGAAGTTTGTTTTAGCTTTATAAATGACACTTTAAGACATTCTAGCCTTGAATACCATGGGGTTGCCATTAGCCTCTTTCTTGTTTACTTGCTTTACTAGACCCTGGAAATGATCAAAAATCTTCCAAACCCAAATTGAACTAGAAATTCTTTCCGTAACTTTGCCAAAATTGTACTCTTTGCTAATGTCCGTTTTGAAAAAGTGAGGCATCTATAAGGCGTCTCCAGGGAGGCTTTTGAGATCTCCCGGTTCGGGGTCTAAGCCTGGGACTTGACAGTTACTCTGATAGATTAAACCTGTTAAAATCCACCAGGTCGCCGGTGTGCAGGTGTTTACCCCAAATTCTGTAACCCATCATATTCTGCGACCACAGGGGGGCGATAGCGTACATCCCTCTGCATGTATGCGTTGAATACCAGCCAGAAGGAGACTATTTACTTAAACTGCGTAAGCACCGAAACAGGAGATTGTAAACCTTACAGAATATTATTTTGTTCGCATTGACCAAGGAAATTTGTTTTTTTTTTTTTATTTGACATTGAACACAGCTGGACAACAGCTGGTTGTATTGAATGTTTTTATTCTATTGTTTGAAATACATAAATAAATAAGTTGGTAAACGATAAATAAATGTTTCCAATCACTTTTTTGGGAAGGAGTTCAAATATAAGATTTTCTGCCACAGCTCTCATTTGAAATAAGATGCTCCCAAAATAGCCATTTTGACAAAGCTGTGTCACAGAATATGATGGGACACAGATTGTGATAGGCTACCCATCGCAATCTGTGACCCATCATAATCTGTGACCTCACTGTACAGGTCCAAGAATTATGTCAGAGTTCCAAACAACTATTTCTCACAGTTGTGCCACTCCCCAACTACAATCTGGACTTACCTTTAACAATATGTGACCCTCACATAGCCATTTTCACACAGGTCACAGAATATAATGGGTCTAAGAACTCAGTAGGTTGGAGGCAGGAGGGGTTGGAGGTGGATGATGGCTAGCCAGCCCAAAACACACTCAAATGAACAGGCTGCATGCTAGATATGTTGAGAACCATCTGGAAGATCTATGCCCAATGTGCTACAATAAATGTGAAAATATGAGGCTTTTCTCCCCATAATAAAGAGATTTGGTTGAGTCGCACAAGGTCTTACAGAGAGACAATAATGACAGACAGAAAAGGCAGAAACATAAAAAAACAGTCTTGTCGGTTTGTAATTCAACATCTTAGTCATGCAATTGTTCTCAACATCTAATTGACTGAACAATCAGAAAATGGGACTAATAAACAGAAAAAAAAACATTTCAAACTCAGGTAAAGGGTCAAGTATAATGTTTAAAACAAGTACATGATGTCGTATTTCCATTAAACGTGTTGTATCTACTCAAAGCTCTTAAGAGGAATTTCAGACTTTATTGTGGCGTAACAGTACACACACACAAACGCGCACCCACACACACACACACACACACACAGAAATTATATTATGTCAGAGTGAACAGATGCCGCCTATTCTCTTGACTAAATCAATGAACAGAGCACATCCAATGCTATTCAAGAGAATTTCCTTTTCATGTCCATTGAAGAGGGCGAGTGAATGTGAATACACTCTCACAGAAGATATCACAGTGACTCATAATCATGTACTTCCTTTATAAATGCTTGTTGAATGTGAAAAATACTTAAAATGACAAGACTGTCTTTCATTCTCTGATGTTCTTGGTCTTTTTCTCACAGCTAATACGACCACAACCATTTTAAAAATATGTATAAACCGATCCACGATGACTGAATACCCATCAATGTTCTCCGCCTTTCCTTCCTTCTCATAACCAACCAGTTGAGCCTTTTCCTAAACAGTCTCATTTTTAAAATTAAACACAGAGTTTGTTCTAAACCTTCACATCATTTATTAAAATACAAATGTTTGCTTGAGCATGTAAGATTTTCATATTTAGATTATATCTGTAATTTTACCCTCACTCACTTTAAAAACAGTTTGTGTATACTGTCTGGTAGCAAGGTTTGAAACTCTTCCAGATCACAGAATTTAAGCAGAATGAATAATGGATCAGTGGGTCATGATATGCAACCTTATGAATGATCCTGATGGTTCTTGTCTTCAGCTTTCTTAGCTTTCATTTAAGTGATGTGCTATAGGTGGAAACAGTAAAAAAAATATAATGCTTTATAGTTCAGGACATGGTTTGCTTTACTAAGAATTACAATGCTTCCAGATAATTTAGTTTTAACTTATCCAATGTGATGCTTTCAGCAGATCTTAGTGTCAACAGTCAAACCAAAGTATTTTATTTCATTAAACTTATTCCACCTGTACCCCATCTACTTTAATTCCACATCTTTTCTTTACAATTTCCTAATAATATGAACTCAGTTTTTTAGGGGGGGGGGGGGGTTTAAGGACTGCTTTGTCAAATCACCTTTTCTGCTCCAAGCTCTTACCTGTACAGAAAATATTTGTTTAATCGGCTAACAAACTGAATTTGAATCCTTGTAAAACCTTTTGTCATTTATGCAGAGACAGTAACCGTACCTGTCCCAATACTGACCCCTGGGGGACACCCCAAGTATTATCCAAGCATTACCTTGGAAAGGAAGAAGTTCGATAAAATAGATTGACGTTAGTGATTTTAACATGAAAAAACATTGGGAAATTTTAGGGGTGTTAGTACATGGCAGGGAACCACATTTCTAAAGAAGTTTAACTTTATTCAACCTGCATTGTCCGACAATGTCACAAAATGATTTTTGAAAAATTGAATTCTGATATCAGGTTTATATTCAATCTAATTTAATGAGTTTAATTCCTTACCAATAAAGTTCGAATCTAAATTCAGTTTCATTTATTTCAAATCATTCCACTCTGCCCCAGTTGTTTACTCATAATTTTTCCTAAAGTTTCCGTTTATGCATGCTTGTTTACATGTTAGAATCTAGGTGCTATTAACTTTTTAAAAAATGCATTTACTTTAGAACTGGAAACAGAAAAGGTCCAGTATTAAACTGCCTCACTAGGGGGCGCTAACACAAAGCTGCAGGTAATTGGTAACAACTTGGGAAAGGAGGAGGCCATTCAATAGCCTGTTTTAGCTACTGTTAGCTAGCCCGGCGGCTAACGAGCAGGCTAAAACATCAGTTTTGGCTGAATGTCGCCTGTCCTGAATAGTGATGGCTAAAGAAAATTTTTCACAAATAGAAGCGGGTGAGTACCGAGCGCCAATCTGGTTCACTGCAGATAACTGTGAATTTTCAGAATTTGGAGTTGTGTACATCAGCTAGTGAGCTTGGCAACCGAGCGAAGCCAGACGCTAGCTAGCATTAGCACGGCTAATGACAAGCTAACAACAAATGATTTCTTTTCAGAATTGTATTACCTCATTGCCAGATTTCTACAGTCTGGACCTTGTAAAAAGGCGGCACAGGTAAATCGTTACATTTTTACATTTAAAGTGGTAATATTGTCTAAAAGAAGCGCATAACTAGCCTGTGGGGCTAACTGTGTATATCTGTTGTTAGATTCTGATCGAGGAGCTTGAGGAGTATGAGGTAAGTTCAGCTGGACTTTCTGTTTTCCTCCTGTGGGGTCTCCCTAATGTTGCCCCACTAAACCTTCTGAGTGAAAGTCCGTGTATTTTTGGAACAGCGTTTGAAGGATGAGCGCGTCCTTTACCGTGTAGCAACCAGTAGCTCTGCATAATCTCTAACGGCTTGTTTTTAACTTTAGTTGGTTCCGCAACGATGGAGTTGGGACGGAAAGATATTCAAACGGAGTTTCCAAGACTGGGTGAGTTGGAAGTTTTATCGTAAATTTAATTTGAAACTGTGTGGTTTTATATATATTTTTAACGATTTTTTAAAAAAAATATTTTTGTGGATACGTTTTTTTTCTATTATTTTCACAACTTAGTTCGACGAAGAGATGCGTTAATATAAAAGATAATTTTATTTAACACCGGTTGTAATCCAGGCCTGTTGATAAATAACTAAATGTGACTTCGCTATTGTGTGGAGCTTGTGGGCTGGTAGAGCAGAGGCAGGCCAATCTTCATAGGCTTAATAAGACGCAGAGACCTGTCGATCATTTGTACAAGCCAATCAAATTGCTGCTGTTTTTTTCTCTATCCGTCGAGTTGAAATGAACCATTTGATTTGCCCTGCGTTTTTTAAGCCCCGCCTTCTTTGTTTCTACCTTCATCCCTCTATATGGGAATAATTTTGTTTGACTGTTTTTTATGTTGTTAGATCCTAATAATATGTATGTTTTCTAACATAACTGCATTTGCTTTCATTAGCATCCACACTCACACAGACGTTTGTATTTCAATTCATATTAAGACTTTGCATCGACTGACATTCATTTTAGTTACTAGATTTATGTCCAACCTTGATTGGAAGACAGTAAACATATCAGAAATATATCAGAATTGGTCCTAAAAGGGTAACATAAACAAGTGCATGCACGCACATACATAAACGTCTATACACACACTACTACTATACTATACTCGTACATATTTATGTGCTTGAAAGATCAGAGAAAGACAAAAAAAAACACACCCAATTACTAAGCTGGGAAATATTTTGAATTCAATTCATTCACTTTAAAGCAATTAAAGAAGATACAATTTTATTTAAACGCATTCAGTTTTTAATTATAGTATACTAATTTGGAGTCTAAATGGTAAAAAAAAACAAAAAAAAAAAACAAATGACTGTTACTTAACCAGTATTGCTGATAATTATTTCCTAAAAGTAAAAAAAAAACAAAAAACAAAACAACTGTGTGTATAGATAGATAGATAGATAGATAGATAGATAGATAGATAGATAGATAGATAGATAGATAGATAGATAGAT
>JAUZNJ010032655.1:0-13579 GCA_034780135.1 Jordanella pulchra | reverse complement strand
AGAGAGAGAGAGAGAGAGAGAGAGAGAGAGACAGAGAGAGAGAGAGAGAATGAGCGCGCGGGGGGAGGGGGCGTGACGCGCGGAGTATTTCCCTTACTTTCCAGTCTTCCTTTACTTCCCCTCTTTTTCATCCAACACCTGAACCGTTTCACATATTTTTCAGTTTCCTCTGCTCCCCGCACGTCAACCCACACAAAGTAGTTGAAGGAGCGATTTGTAAAAAAAACAGAGTTATAACAAAGCAGACCGCAGAGGGAACTGAGGTGGTCTGAGGAAAGCAGAGGGAGCAGAGAGAGACAGACCGCTTCAGGTGGCTGAATTGCAATGGAGAAGCGCGGCATGCGTGATTAGGAATCATCGTCTGTGTGAGTGCTGGTGCCTTGGATTATAAAAGTGACGAACCTGTAGAAGTGACTGGGGCCGCTTTTGTTTAATTCAGTCCAAGGATTTATTCCCTTTTCTCTAAAAAGAAAACAATGAATGTATCGCCAACAGAGCGGAGGAAAACCATGCGGCAGCTGGCTTTGGAGATTGGCATCCGAGTTTTGCTCTTCGGAGTTTTTGTGTAAGTAAAAGCTTCAAGCAGCTGAGTTAGCATTTCCCAGAAACAAAAAAAAAAAGAAAGAAAGAAAAAAGACCAACTGAATGTTTTACTGCGTTTTAATGGGGATCCCAAGGAAATATATTTTCTGTTTAATTTTAATCCTGGTTAGTTGTATTGAGACAATCAGCTGTGGGGAGACTGCTGGTAGAGCAGGTCTTTGTGTTCAGCACCATGGACAGCTCTCTGCACAGCAGCAGCAGTGAACGCTGCGTTAACAGGTTGCAGCAAACAAGTCAGCGGCAAGAAAAGATCTGATGGCATTTATCTCAAATTAATTTAATTGATTTGTTGTTGATTTTTTCTGAGGGGTTAGAGCTGTTTATGGCTGAACACTACTCAAGAAAATTAAGAACAGCTAGTGTAATGCTCAGATATGAAGTATTGGTGTCAAAGATCAACCCAATAACCGATCAATTGTGTATTTTATTGAGGCAGAAACTCAGCAACTTTATAAATTGACTGGGTTATCTTTTTTTCCATGAGAGTTTTGTGCATCCTAAAATTATTTACATTTTGCTTTCAGTTAAATCAAATATTTTTACTTTAGTTCAATAGCATTAATTTTATTAAGGTAACATTTCACAGCAATTGCCGCCATGTCAGGTTTTATTTCTAGACATATAGATATATAATAAAACCAATATGCTGAAATAACCTTAAAATATGAAATAGAAATACTCCTATCACACTTATAAAGGCAATGCAGAATTTCATCTTGGTGTAAAAAAGTATTATGGGATACAAACATGCAAAACAGTTAAGATTAATAAGTGAAATATTATGTACATGGTTCATAAAGTACTTTAGTTGAGCAGTTTTACTGAATAAGAGGTTAAATGAGTTTCATGCTTTTTTAAGCAACCTAAAATATCTCCCAGAAGACAAGGAAGAAGTATCTCTGCTGTACCTAATTATGAATTTGAGCTGTTTTCAACCATTTGAACAGACGACTTTAAGTTTCAGGGTTCACCTGCGGGGAAACCAGTTTAACATCTCGAATTTCAACATGTTGGATTTGATGGTTACTGTAATTCACAGACTCCAAAACACCCCTAGTCTTTTTTTTAAGGTTTATTTTGGTGAACTTTGGTAAACAGAAAATCCACATCCACATTTAGGTGTGGTTTTACATGGCTTCCCTGTGCAAGTGTGAGTACTGCTTTTAATTAATTTCAATATTTTTTTAAGTATCTCACAATGAGCTAAGTTCTCTGGTCAAGGGTAAGAACTCATGTAACCTAGATGAGTCTAATAGTGAACATTCAGGGTTTGTGACACAGGCAGAACCCAGTGCTGGGACCTGATAGAAGAACGTAGGCAAGAGGCAAGGAAATTCTTGGATTATCTTTGTTTGTGCATCTCAGGATTTTAGATTCATATTTATTGCAGCTTTTTGTTGTTTTGTAAATCAGTTTTCAGGGTCACATAAAAAGCAGTTCTGTCTAGTCATAAACACAGAGCTTCATGCAGTCACAAAGGCTCCAGTCACGATGTCCTTGATCAGAGTAATGAAGAGATTTTATTCTCTCTTTTCTGCAGAGACCGCAAACACAGCCTGATATTACATTTTTAGAGAGGGGACTGCTTTTTCTTTGTAATGTCTTGTTTTTCATGTATTCTTCTCTCATATGCAAAAAAAACATACGCAGCATTTTATAAATCTTGCTATACTTAAATGAAATCTGACACAATTTTTTAATGCAACACTCTTTGGAAGCTTAGTTGAAAATGACTACAAGCTTGTTTCTAAAACAGTAACAACCATTTGACCAAGTTTGGTCACTGAGATTTCTTCAGAGCAGCAGTGATTGTTGCATCAAACAAGCTGTACCCCCTGCAGATGTTAAGTCAGCACTTTGTTGCTTTGAGAGGTGGCAGACTGCGTTCCTGATTGGCTCACCTGAGCTGCTGATCTATGTAGCAGGTCCAGAGATGCCAATGGACCTTTCCTCTTTGATGAATGTCCCCCTGTCCAGGTCCATCATCTAAGGTGGATAAAGATGTCTTTTTTTGGCTTGGAGTTGGGACATTCTCTTTTAACTTGATGATTGGTTGGTAAGTTTCCTAAGAAAATGATCACAGCTTGAAATTGTGCTTTAAATCCAGGACATGCTTTAACCTTCTATGCAGCTTTATCAGGCTTCTCCGTTTTTGCATTTTAGTTAGTTTAATAAGGAAATGTATATTAGCTATAGATTGACTAATGTCACTTCTATACCCTATTGGGTCTGTTTGGTTTTCCACATAACATCTCAATAAATTACATTAGTCACTTTGGTTGTAAGGTGACAAAATCTAAAAAGATTTAAGGGGTATGGATACTTTTCAAGTATCATTGCTGAATCTCCAATATGATTTTAAATTCAGAGTATCACAGATGCTCTTTTATTCCTTACATTTTGCTTCAAGATAAGAACATCAATTAAAGCGTCCTTGAAATCGAATGATTTTGCTCCTATTTTAGTCTTTTATTCAAAGTTCACTCTTACAAGTTATGTGATTCTCTCAGAGTCTGATTCTGATTAAAAAGACTGTGATCTTAACACGACATTTTTCTGCATACTTGTCTACTTCTCCTCACATACTAGTGAATGAAGCCTAGAGCCAATATTTCCTTCCATATAGCTACAGATAGCCATGTAAAAGAGATATACTTTTCCAAGTTAAGTAAAAAGCTGCTTTTCTGATCTCTGGCAGAAAATGTGCTAAAATAACCCTGAAAATAGCTTGTGTCATTAATTTGTTATCCCATGCACAAATTAAACTTTACTTAGAGACTTAAGAAGTCCATGGTCTCCAGGATGCATATCAAAAGGTTAAATGTTAATGAATAACAGGTTTTTGACATTTTAAAAAAGGGTAAAGACAACTAAGGTTTTTTAGGCTGATGCTGAAACAAAAGAGAAAAAATGACTTATTGGTTGAAAATCATTCCTCAGTGGTGTTCAATTTGAGTAAATGAGCCCATGTAATCAGGGTTATGCTGGTTCAGAATAAGAACTGAAAAAAAAACTGAAAAAATTAGACATTTTAATCACTTTAAGGATTTATGTTGTGTTTTCTGAACACTTCTTGATTGACTGGTTGGCCTAAAAATATAAGCTGTTTTACGGATTAATGTTCAAAGGAAAACATAATACATGTTGTGCCAAAAGTGACTATTGGACCTTCAATAAACTGATTATTTTATTGAGAAAATCTTGAGGTGAGGAAATAAATCAGTTGGACTGTACAGGATGTGAATGTGAGAAAAAAATTGTTTTATGTAATTGTAAGGACGCATTTTAGCAGTGTTGTTATAATGAGGACAATTACAGTTGATTCAGATTAAGTTAACCCTGTAACCGCTAAACAATGAAACCTATAAAAATTCTAATATTTTAAAACTGGAGTTCTCATTTAACATCCTGACAGTGAAAACCCCATCAAATTTCTGTAAGTTAAATTAGATACATTATATTTATCATTTGTGATACATTAAGCATTTATTATAATTTATTATAGCTCTTCTGTTCACTTCACGCGTCTGATTTCATAGGTCAGGTTTTACCAAGAGGAAAAATATCACACAGATGATGTAGAGATTTCAAAAACTCATCTATAAAATATGATAAACTTGGTGTTGAAGGGTTAAAAAATGAGAATAATATGATTTATAATAAATAATGTTTACCTCTGTGCATAAGTTGCTCCTCTTTCGATGCAAAGTGTAGCATCAGCCTTTGTCATACAGGAGCAGCTCTTCCAGCAATGCTTTGTTTAGATATTGGTGAAAGTCAGCCTTTGGACTGAGGCCATTTAGTGATTTAAATACAGAGATTTATTTATTTATGTTCTATGTTATGATGCAGCATACTGAAACCATCTAATTATCCATTCATTTCTAGCTCTTTGACGGGAGGTGGATCTTATAGATCTGCTCCCTCTAAACAGTTGCCTAAAGGAACATCTCATTTTCATATTTGTTTATCTCTGAGAAGCCAGCCTGGGTGACTCATTCTATCAGGGAAATGATTAGTAGGAGGAATGGTAGGGAAACACTTGGTTTAAATCATTTAAACTTATCTATCTATACACAATGTCCGAGTCTAAAAAGATCAGAAATATTAATCATAATTTCGTTTTACTGCCTCGTTTGCATCCACTGTAAATATCATTGTCATCAGAAAAGTGTGTCCAGATGCTGCTTCATTTTCTCTGGCTCAGAGCTATGATTTTACTCTCCTTAAGTTACCAGAAACTGAAATGAAGTGTGTCCTGCTGTCTACCTGAGCTGTCTGTGTACTGGCTACTTATCTGAAGGGAGAGTGGACGACTCCGATAAAGTCATGTGATTTTTGAATATCAAATCAGCACCACATGTGGATACTGCTGCATCCAGAATAGCAAAAGTGGAGCTTGTGAAGACATCTCACAAAAAACTCCCCACCTCTCTCAACCCTCCGTCTGTCCACTTATTCAACAATTTATTTCAGATTTCATATTGAAGCCAAATAGATCCAAACTAAAACATAAATACAAAATATAAGAACTAAAAAAATGCCAAAAACTGAAAACAAAAATTTGAATTTAATTAGAAATTCTGATTCAGGGTCTTTCCTCATTGTTCCTCTGCACTTAAACAAGCACATCCACTTATATTGAAGTTTAAATGATTTGATCTAATTAATTGAAATGTATCCTTTTTGTTTTTTTTCAAAGTGTTTTTCAGGGAATTGGTAATGTCAATTAAGTCACAGAGTTTCTGACATTTCTGACATTTTGGGGTAATTTCAAACAATACCAGCATTAAAGAAGTACCAAATGTCAGTATGATGATATATTTTGATCTTGCCCCAAACATCCCCCCAACCGGTAGAAACGAAAAAGTTTTGGTGTTATTAAGATAAGATTTATTGTCACTTTCAACAGATTACAAGTAGATTAATTGTGCTATTAATGTAATCATGGAATATTCCTTTAAAATAAAACATGTGCTTGTTCACAGCATGTTTTACAACATAGCAATAAATATCCAAATATTGTTGTGTAGTCTTTATTGTTACAGTAAGCATTTTCTCAAGAGCTAAACTCAAAAGGCTTGCATAGCTATCTTTGCTCATTTTTTCATGTTACTCAAGTCAACTATTCTGACTACAACTGAATTCTCTTTCCATACATTAGAAGCTATCTGCTGCATATTTGCAGTTGCTGCTTTCTCAATCTACAGTCTGTGCATCTGCTTCATAATTAAAACCAACTCCTTGCCTTGCCAGAGGAATGTTAATGTGAAGTACAGCATCCTCCCTCAGCGAGCAGACGCATCACATACTCGCTGTAATGAACCATAAAGAAAACAAACAAACAAAAAAGAGTGTTGGGACAGCCTTCGAAAGTTTTCCAAATATATTTTCACAGAAGAAATAAATAAACAAATATATTCAGGGTAGTAAAAGTAGGTGCCTTGGAGTGTGAGATGTAGTGATTGCACAGTGAATGGAAAATGGAGACTCATGCCGAGCGGCTGCCTCACTGCCTGCTTAGACGTTTTAGATCCAAATCAACTGGAGGCAGCAGTTGGTGAAAAAGGGGCCCTTCAGCTAACATTCATTCAAATCTTTTGTGTCGAATCAGCACAAGAAGTGTCTCTATTGTTTCTTAGGCTTAAAACCACAATTATTTTGATAAACAGATTAGTTGTAAAGTGTGAGTCTAATCAACGGAGCATCAGAAAGATTTTTGAAGTTTAAAATGAAAAATAGTTCAGAATGCACAAAGGACTAAAGTATGACGAAACAACAGTTTGGTTGGAGGTTTATATCAGCCTATCCTTGACAGAAATGTTTTAATTATTGGGGACTTTCAATGAGTTATTCCTTGTTAGGATGAACTAGTTATTCAGCTTCCAACCTTAACAATTTTAATTAATTTTCTTTTAGAACTTATGAATCTGAAAGACATAATTGTGAACAAGTCAGATGAAGCTGAGGATAAATCTGAAATCCACTTGCACAGTGGATACAACACCAACAACGGTAATTAAACAACCCCACAGCATGATGCCACCACCACCAGCTTGTAGGTAAACCGATCAAAAAATGTAATACATTTTCCTTCATAATAACAGAGTAACATGAGACATCACCTTCAATCCTGGTCACCTTTTAATATCTGACTGGTTTCCAATAAGATTTATACTAAAAATAAATTAATACCTTTATAGTATTTTATCATATGAAATGAGTCAACTTGTCTCCTCCAAATACAATGTCATTGTATCAAAATAGACTTGTGAAGGTATTTGGCTTCGCCATTGGAAAAAGCAGATATTTTGTAGACATCAGTCTGGAATCTGATTTTTTTCTTCTTTGTTTGGTAGGATCCCCTCAGCACATAAAGATGTAACACTAGATTTAGTGTTTACAAAGACTTTGGTGTTCCAGCAGTTTATCATAATCGCATTTAAGCCTCAGTGGTCTGTTAGCTGCTTTGAACATTCAAACACATTTAATTTTAATCTAAGGGTTTCCGTTTGAATTGGATGATGGTAACATGTGCATAGTTTGATGTTTCGACAAGAAAATCTTCCCAGACACACATCAAAAATGTATTTTGATTACATAAAACAAGCACATGTTCAGCTTCTACAACAGCCCGACCTGATCTTTGTTAAAACTTAATGGACTGTCATTGAAGGTCAGGTTTGGACCAGAAAACAATTTAGATCAGAGTTTTTCCAAGAACAATTGTTGATTATTCTGCCAGAAGCTTAAAGATGGCTACGTGAAGCATTTGGCTGGTCTTACCATCTATCCAAATTTAACTAGATGTTTATGTGAAAGAACATTCAGTTCAATCCCAAAATGCTTTACTGACTCCAAAGGGAAATTAGATGCTGTTCTACTCTTTTAACAACCTCTGAGCAGTGCTAAACATTCACCAGGCATTTCTGTATCAAAATGTTTTTATTGTTGATGTAATAGTCTAGTCGTAAATGTAATTTCCTCATTAGCTGAAAGAAATCCATAAGAAAACATAATTAACATAAATATACCTTGGAAACATTGGCTGTGTGTAATAAATCAGCATAATTTGGTTCATTCAGTGAGTTTTATTGCTGAGGTAAATGATCTTTTCAAAAATAGTCAGAGTGATAAAATATAACTTTGTGTAAACTTCTACCACTTTAGGTTGAATTCTACATCTGGTTACTGATTTCAACAGAACAAGTATATCATCATTTAAGACAGATGTATGGAAAACAGTGTAAAAACACCAGAATAACCCAATAGAATGGATCACTGTGGAGAAAAGATTAGCAGAAGTAAAGGAAAGGGCTTGAGGCTAAGGGAAAAGGCAGCGTCTATGACTGAAACCAGCATGATTTCCAAAGAGAGTAAAAGGCAGCTGACTGTAACACCAGGAGCAGGAATTCCCTGACAGATCAGTGAGTCACTGCTCTAATGCTGTGGCATTTCAATCCGCACTATCGTTTGATCAGCTCATTACCGCTTGCTGTCCATGCAGTCATCTATCCAACCCCGCCCTGTCTTTATTACTACAGTGGCATTACTTTGCAAAGCAGCCTCCCCAGTGGGTTTTCTTAAAAGAAAAACAGCCTCTTTTACCAACTCTGGGTTTTTCTAATCTATTGATTTAAAATACAACAGAATCAAAAATGTATCATCACTTTATACTATACTACTCAGTAAACAGATTACTATTATTATTATTATCTTTAATTTTGTGTGATTTTTTGCTTGTCTATTCTTAATGCACCTTTTCCTCCTTGTTTGCACATTCTTATCCACTTTGCCAGTATGTGACGTGTGAATTTCTCCGCTGTGAGATCAATAAAACTCATCTAATCTAATCTAATTACGCATAATTAGTTTGTACACTTGGTAAAGATGTGTAAAAGTCTTTGTCATAAACTATTATTGGGGTAAGATTATCAAACGCTAAAAAGTTTAGACAATCCAAACTTTAAGTGGATTTCTTCATTGATGTAAAACATACTATGATAGGAAATATTTTTTGAAGTTGAATTCCATAAAAAAACTACAGATGTGTGTTAGGAAACCAAAAAAGAAGAGAAAATAGGTGAACCAATAGAGATGAGGCTTTGCACTTGACAGTGAAATCCGTCATTACTGTATATTGTACAGATCAGTTACATTATTGAAAATGGTTTGAGTCAGCTCTAGAGGTAATCTATGGGTGGATTACAGCATGTTTTGTTTGTCTTTAGTGTAAACATTCAGAAAAATAAACTACAAAGGGCTGCAGTGTAAAGGACAAAAAAAGGAAGGGAAAAAAGGGGCTAAATAAAAGAAACAGAAAATGCTTCTTAAAGAAAACAGTCTGGCCAAGATCAAAAGAAGCTGTCGAACTGTTCTCAGGAATAAGTCATTTAATCAACATGGCAATCAATATAGAAGACAAAAAAATCACTTTCAGCTGAAAAATAATGCAATCTCTTTTCTAAATTAAATCCCAATGACTGCAAAATTAGTCATTATGTTTTCTATGACCTCTGGGGACACATTCAAACAAGGCTATACATTTTAATATGCCAAAAAAAATAAACATACAAACTAAACCTAAAATATAAATTATAAACATCTTTTCTAATCCAGGAAACTCAAAGTCGGTAAATACCAGCCCTTTTCTCCCAAGACGCATTTTGTGTAACAACCCCCCCCATAAAAAAAAAAAAAAAAAATCAGTTATCAGTCCCACCCTGAGGTATGTTTGTGGATTTATTCCACTATTGCCAATTCAAGCTTTTTCACACAAAGATGGCTGAGCCACTGAGGAAATGAATGAAATTCTTCAAAAGCCACACACACACACACACCCCTACACACAAATCCAAAAGCGTATTTTGCAACCTCGTCTAAATATATAACAAGCAAGTCCTTCTCCAACAGGAAAAGAAGGAGAAAACCTTCATCTTCCCTCTTAGCCTCCTGGAGCCCTGAGGTTGGCTGTCAGACTGCTCCATAACACTTTCTCTTAAGTCAGTGTACTGCAGGGTGAGCGCTCACATATTGACAAACAAGGTGAACTCGGCATAAACAGTCTAGTAGAAGGGGAAAGAAATGTATAGTGCTAAAGTACACAGCGCAGGTAGGTTATTTCTCTCACTCAGTATCCTGGATGACCTTTTCAAATTTTCATGGAAGCGTTTGTAAAGATTGACCTCCAGCCCTCCACTTATGCTGACCTTGTCTGAATGACTCTGTCTCCAAATGCCAAATACTTTAGTATCACACAGACTTGTGTTTCTCTAACACCAATTACAAAACTGTGATTAGACCTCATTTTGAGGATGTGCAGTTTAATGACTCCTTGATTGAATTGTCCTTGACTTCAGCATGTAAGAGAAGCTCTGTGCCCTCTGTGCTTCCGCTGCCTTCAGTGGCTAAATGCAGGCAGCAGCACTGATGTCTTTGGTCCACTTTTGAAATTCTGACTTTTCACAGCAGGATGATTAGTGTTATTTTAAGAAAAAACTGAGAAATGCACAGCTGCTTTAGAAAACATGCATTAAATTAGAGCTTTAACTGATATCAATGATTCATCCATCCGTTGGGACCACTGGTGACAGGTAGCAGGAGTCCCTGAGCGAGAATCAGGACATACCTGGTTTCCAGTCCCTCGTGTGGAACATAACATACACAGAACAGGCAACAGACAAGAATCCAGAGTTACCAGCGAATCTAAGATAAAAGACCGACAGACACAGATGCAAAAGGAAGACCTGAAAATGAAACACACAAATGCTCAGTGCTTTATCTTGTCAGATTAAAGGATGCTCAGAGTTTAGCTGCTGGTCTTATGTATAAAAAATATGAGTTGAGGTGTTTCAGGGAAGCAATTCTGGTTCACCATCTGGCATCTCAGATGGGGTGGAAGCAGTACAGTGGGGATGGTGTGTTGCTGACCTCAACTTGCTGTGGGCCAGTGGGCAGAATACTTTGAAGATATCCCCTCAATCCCACCAACATGCCTTCCAAACTGAGCCTGGGGGCTCTGGGTTGGGCTCTCCAATCTTTATGGATGAAGTCGCCAAAGTGGTTAAAAAGCACCTCGGTGGTAGGCCCCCGGGGGTAGATGAGATCCGCCCAGAGTTCCTGAAGGCTCTAGGTGTTGTAGGGTTGTGTTGAGTGACGCGACTCTGCAATATCACATGTATATTGGGGGCAGTTCCCCTGGATTGGCAGACTGGGGTGGTGGTCCCTCTGTACAAAAAGGAGGACCAGAGGGTGCGCTCCGGTTATAGGGGTGTCACACTCTTAAGCCTCTTTGGCAAGGTCTGTTCAGGGGTCTTGGAAAGCAAGGGTCTGTCAGATAGTCGAACCGGATATGTCTGTGTAAATTCCCATAATGTCAGGAAAAGGCAAATCAAACAATCAGAGGGCTTTATAAACTTCCCTCGTCACAGATGCTACAGAAAAATCAGCTGTATTAATTTGATTGTATTGCGACTGCTGGACTTTTGGGAAATAGAAACAGAAAACACTAGGTGGGAAACAGAAAGGATCGCTCTGAATAGGTCTACCATCGCCCTCGTTTAATTTTTTTTTTTTAAACGGTCTTCAGTCAGGAGAAAAAGACAGAAAAACAGCAGGGCTTCATCCAAGATTGATCCAACAATGATTATATGAGCTGCATGCCAAGTGGAAACTGGTATGTTCAGTCACACAAGCAGATGGTGAAATAAAAAAAAAGAAAAAGTAATTTTAGTTTTTTCACATGTGACACAAGTCTTGAGAAGACACACTTCGATACCCATATTTTTTTTGTCTACAAGGGTTAAAAAAAAGCAGGAATGGTGATAAAAAGTTTCACTATGAGTTTCAGGGCAAAAAAACAACAGAAGAAACCCAGGAGGGATAAATAAAATGAATTCAAGCCTGAGGCAAGAAAAATGAAAGTGTCATTGTGAGAGAGCCTTCAGTGAAACATCAGCAGCTGAGTGTGAAGTAATTATAGTTCCATAAAAGTCCAGATTCTGTTGTTTTTAAATGCTAATTTACAGAAGAGAAAGCTTGACGGCTTGTTGTGAAATTTCTGGTGTTGAGATACTGCAAACAACCATCTTTAAAGCTCAGCAGATGTTCTAAGGGGATCATTTTGCATGAAAAAAGGAAATCTGTCCCCTGTTGCTGTCAGCTCTGACATTTGACAGGAGGAACAATAAGGATGACTACATTGACAATAGTCAGCCTTGAGTCCCTGGTTGGATTCAATCTGTTTGAGCGATTGAAGTGTCTCGGTTTAGTTCTTCAATAATTTTCTCTTCCTTACCTTTAACATTGAATTTTTTCTATTTAACTCAACATACAAGTTTGGCGTCAACCCATGCGAGCATCACATTTAAGTAAAATACGTAAACTGATGTTGAATTTTTAACTTGCATTCATTCATAGTTGGTCTAGTGCCATTGAAATTTAGTTGATACACTCACAAGGGGACCAACATCCCATGTTAACAAATAATTAGCTTTTACCGTATACAGTTGTGGCAAAATTGTCGTCACCCCTACCAACACCTTAGACCTACTTTAAATGATTATAACTATGCTTTTTCTAAGGTTAATTCATTAATTGTTGTTTCCCCAGTTATCAAAGTTGTTTAACAATGACTCAGATTTTTCAGAATGACTTTTCAAAATGGGAATACATTAACACAGGAGATTTAACTAAGATACTCACCTCCAAAACGACTGCTGGTAGAGAACTGCAGTGAAGAGCAGCATTTTGGTGCCACATGCTTCTTATTGTTATCATTATAGAGAATTTCATAAAGTTGGGAAAAACTCTATGGAAAATCTCCAACCTTTGGATCAGGATGAACTCCACTGAGACTTTAAGAGGAGATATGTTGGTGGATTTATAGAAAGGCTTATCCTGCCAACTGTAAGGTTCAACATATGGAGAATACTTGAAGCATTAACCCTCAGAACCTTGTTGGAGAACAAAAAAATCAACCCATTGAAATTTGGATATAATGAAAAAAAATGGCCTCTGTTAGAAAACCAAGAATATTTTTTTTATTTAGCTTAACAATGAAGCAAAACAACTGGCAAAATCAACTAAGGAACGATTGTTAGAACTAAAATCGACGTTCCCCTGCAGCTTTCCCAGACTCTGGTCCTAAGTACTACTGAAAAACTCAGAAGCCAGAAGGAAAAAGGAGGACTTAGGACTCTGGACGATCTAGAGAGATCATATAATCAGGAATAATCCAAAAATCCCCATCTCTGAATGTTCCAACCATGTAAAATGTTAATGGTAAAGATCAACTGTTGTCCTATTAGTCAGTGAAAGCTGTGGAATGGAATCTTTACTCTGAAAAGCAATCAAAAAAATAGATAAAGAAGAAATGTATATAATCATATAATATATAGAAACATATGGACTATTTCCGAATTCCCATAAATATGCCATCCATTATTAGAAATAACAACAATAAACATACTGTTTATTGTCTGATTTTAAAACATAACACAAACATTAACGAATGCTTTCTTTTCTTACCCAATAAAATTTGTCTATTTTAAGGATGGGTGTTTTAACATTTTACAATATGAGGATATGCTACTGCAAGAATAGCCTTTATTACAACATCACCAGGGGTGTCATATGCAAATATTATTCACTCAGTTTCGACAGAGCAGATATTTCTTTACCTCAGATGCTAATTAATTATTTAGCTTGTATGCCTGAGATTGTTTATGAGTTTCTGTAATCAGCCGGCTTAAAGGAACATTCTTAATTAAAACACCTCAGGTCTAACTGAAACATGGAGGCATCTGACCTTGCCTGGTTTTCATCAATAAATTACAAGATAAATATAGATTGCTGCTGCTTTAAAAACCTTGTCCCAATGTTCAGTAAATGTACAGGGTTCATTTTCAAAGTAATTAAAGATTTCCTACACTAGTGACAACATTATAAAGCTCCAAAGTTACTGAAATATATCTGA
>JAUZNJ010032654.1:7481-32973 GCA_034780135.1 Jordanella pulchra | reverse complement strand
CATTAAGATTTTCTTCCATAGTTAAATTTTTACTCTCACAAAGTGCATTTATGAAGGTTAACATTGTTTACATTTACAGTTTTGCTTTCAAACCTTTAGGAAAAAATAGAAATAGAAAAGACCCTGAGATTCACATGAGAAAAAAAAAATCCCTTTAAAGGAATCTGACCTTTTTATCACACGTCCGTGTTTGATTTGAGCAAACAGACGAGGAAAGGCACAAACGGAGAGGGGCAGAAATGTGTCTCTGTTGCTGGAGTTTGAGCATCAGAGAACAGCTGTTGCCTTAAGCTCCTGCAGTCACACCGGGACAGCAGCCGTGACACAAATTACATATGAGGGAGCAGCCGACGCCGTGCCTACATGCACGACACGACACACTATAACAGACGTGACATCTGCATGTAGTTTAGGGGCAACAATTTGGACGGAAAGCAGGACATGACACAGTCTTTCTAATGTTGAATACAGTATAATCCACAGGTCCTCTATAGTGGCTTTAAATGCTCTGTAAGTCATTCTGTCTTTGTTAACCTTAACTTTACTATCAAATCACTCAATAAAATTTGTTATAATAGTGAAGTTTATTATTTTTTATGAATTAATTTCTAGGAGGATGGGTGGTGGAAATGCATCACAGCAATTTCCCTCTCCCCTAGGATGACTTTTTCTTTAGCAAAGTATAAAGTCTGAATAATTGATGACAATCTACTACTGACAGGCTCCCAATATCTACCGTAAATAAGATCATTCATATTCAAGCAGGACAGATATTCAATCTGTTTTTTTTTTTCTCTAACTTGATTTAAATACATCTTGTAGGAAATATTTCAATGCATTCTCAAACGGCATCATTTTTATTTCTTACGGAAAAAAATGAATAGAAATGTTGATTGAAATGCCCTATTTAGGAAACTTTGATTAGTAAACCTTTTTTAATAACCTTACACTGTTTTGGAAAAGAAAAAACATTTTGTTTCATTAAAACAAGTTGTTGAAGGCAAACCAATTTTCATGTTGCAAATTAACGCTACAGACAAATCAAAGATTGCTAAAGCAAACTTGTGTTTGTCACACTTAAACTGGTTGAATGATGAAATATTTGTCAGCCGTTAGATATGGATGAAATGAGCTTCTTGTTTCTTTCATCCGTTGAAGAACAAATTAATCTTGACAACGCCGACTTATGACAGGTGCAGTCTTGCTTGTAGCTGTAAAAATCTCCCTCATGTCATAAAGATCTTTTCTCTCTTCTCATCTTAGCCAGCGGCCAAATAAACAGCAGACAGTTTTCATATCAGTATGAGGGAGAAAGAAGGGGACATGAGAGAGGCTGGAGTCTGAGACGTAGACCTGAGATCTCTGCCTGGTATATTTCTGTATATTTTATGTTACATAGGGAGGGCTGATGATTTTTAAATCAAATAGTGAAATGTACCCAGATTTATTCGTTAATATCTTTTCTTTAACGTTCATTAATTTCTGTATTATTTTGTTCCATTTGTGGGTTTGCTGGTATCTCACCAGGGATACATTAAAATCTACTGTTAAAGTAAAGCGACCAGAGTAGCAGGGTTTGAAAATGTTGTTTTGTTGAGGTAAAGAAAATACTATCAACAGAAATTGTGCTTATATTATAGATAAACCTTCCTTTGGTAAATGCTTTGGGGTCAGTTACTATAGAATATGTAGTTTCTATTCTATCTTAAAGGTAAAGGTTTGATAGTGATGGATAGCATTGACAGAAGGGACCAACAGATTAGAGCTTAATCTTAATCAGATGTTTGATCAGGTGATGTTTCAAGGGAATAAAAGCTTTTCCATGAATCATGTCTGTAGGAAAGACTTTTCTTTTGTTTTTTGCCATTGAAATGCATTAATGTTAATGTTCTATTTCTCACCAGAAAGACTTTCTGGACAATTATAACATTGTGTCTCCTCGCCATCAGTACATCATTTTATGCTTGGTGGTCTTTCTGGTTCTCCTGGATTGTCTCTCTGAAGCTCTAGTTGTTTGTTCTTTGCTACATCTTCCGCTGCTCCTCTGTTTTTTTTCCTGTGTTTTTTTTTTTCCTTGCCCTCTGTTGTCAGGGTTTTGTGTCATGGTAACAATAGCGAATACATCGAGCTGTTAGAACAGCAGAAAATCAGCTGGGAAAATGGTGGTTAGTGTAGGACTGATGGCCCCCCACAAACACTGCGGGGGGCAATCAGTGTTTGGACAGCTGCTGGTTTCACTTTTACAGGTTCTTTGACAAACACCAGAGCTGAATGAGAAGAATGATGAAGGAAGCACAAGATGAACACAGAGGAGGTGGACGGGTGGGAAGAATGAGAGCTGTATGTTAACAGTGGGACTCGGGTGGGGATGGAAGGAAGCAAGCAGGCTGGATGGATGGAGAGCAGGAAGGGGAAAAATGGGCCATTAGCTTGGTGATGAAACCAGGTTACCACAGTGCTGTGGAACTCCTCCAGTAACACATTTTTTTCTGGCTGCTTTTAGGGCTCTGAACTGCCTTAGGGGATATTTCAAGGTACAGAGTGAAATATATTGAAAAAGAAAGATTAAAATTAAGGTGGTTCATTCTGGAGTCATTTCTAATGTTTAATGGTTTATGAGAGAATAAAAGGCATGAACAGGAACACTGAGAGCAATGAGCAGAGTACATATTGAATTATTACGCTTTCATAATAATGAAAGAGAGAGAGCTTTTTTTCACAGAAATTTCATTTTTTCCCCTTTTATGAAGCCTGTTGTCATTTTTTATACATTGATTCTTTTACCTCTTTGTTGAAATATTCAACTCCAGCAACTCTCTTCTATCCATAAACAAAGGAGAGAGCAAGGATAATGTTTGATGCTTTTAATGATGTGCAGTAAAATACAATTCAGTTGTTTTCATCACACATTATCTTCTAAGTCAGACTTTTTGGCTACACTTTGTATACCAAGGTAAACCCACTGCATAGAAGTTGACAAAAAAAGCTCCGAATATAAATTAAATAATTTCATTTTAATGATTGTTCTGCTTTGGGTTACATAACCTTGAGCAGAATTGCTGAAGGAGAATTTAAAATGCTTTGAGTCTCTCTTTTATTCAGTAATGTAAAGTTTGTTGGTGTGTCGAAAAACATCTTTAGCAGGAGTTTAACGGTTTAACATCAAGTGAATTTTGGGGAATTCTGTCACCTTGATTAAGTGTGTTTTTTTTACGTACAGCACACTGGTTTGCTGGATGAAGGGCAAATATATAAGATTAAAGAAAGGATAGCTAGTTTGGCTGTGATAACTTTATTCCATTTTCCTCTCTTGACAAATTTAAAGCTCAGTTGACACTTTTGAAACAACTATTCCTGTATAAGAATGCAGGAATAGTTGAATGTATAGTGCACAATGAGATATGAACACAGTTTTATGAAAATAGACCTAGCTTTCATCGATCAGAGCTGCTACTAGCATCAACAATGACATTTGAGGATATTTTTACTGGTTTATTGCTGCAACATCTGAGTAACAGTTGCATAAAATGGACTGATCAATGTTGCAAATGTACAGTTTATATACAGTCTTGAAGTCAAGACAGTAACCGCCCTTCACTCGTCCAAAACTCCTGATAAATGGTGAGATCTACATTTTTGGATCAGGTATTTCTTTTTACATCCATTTACAGTAGATAAATCATATGCAGTATATCAGGACAAGAAAAAAGCTTCCATCTTCAATATCTTCTCGTTATTATTTTAGCCTGATCTCTGAACAGCTCCTGGTATAGAAACCAGAAACTTTACAGCAGTAACAGTAGAGAAACTCTTACAAGAATATTACTTAAGTTACAGTAAAAAGTACAGAAAAGTGCATCTAGTTCTAAAAGTGCAATTTTCTTCCCAATGTTACTCAAGTAAATGTGACCAGTTATTCCCCACCTCTGATAACAGGGTAACAGGTTTATGCTTGTACTTGGGGCTGGTGCCTACTGTATGCCTTAAGTCGTTCTGAAATTGATTTGACTTTTTTTATTTATAAGAGACAGATAATTTGGGAGAGAGTTGTTGTAAGACAAAGTGGTTCTATAGGTAGGATTCTACACAATGTGAGAAAATGTTTTGTTTAAACACCATGACAATCCACAGGAAACATAATAAAAGGGGGCATTAATCGGAGGCAATATTCTGTTGACAGTTATTATTTTGAAACTCCTTCCAGTATTCTTTATAAAATGTGTGAAGATGTTCCATGTTTTTGCTCACCTACTACCTCCTTTCTTCCACCCTGTGACATAACATGCAGTCCGGGGAGGTCTACACCAGACGGCGTAGAGGCATTGCTTCATAGTCCACCATAAATCTACTGATATATGTTTGCTGTCCAATGGGTACATGGAGTATTGAATCATGAGGTTAGAAGATACAATGATCTAAGTAAACACTTGACATCTGTCTGGGCTTTAACTGGACAAAGAGTTTAGACTGACTAAGATATTACAACAAAGACCTTAGTGTCTGTTTTTCTGTTATTCTTTATTTCAGAATAATGGAGATTTCAAATCCACAAAAAAGATAAACAGTTTAGTCCCAGTGAAGTTACCAGTTTAAAAGAGTTGCACTTTAGTCTTGTTGTATTGTTATTGACCTATTGATAATGAAATGTAATTAAGTCCACAGGAGGATTTGTTAAATTGTGATTTTTTTTGACAGATGCTTTGCATAAGCTCGCTATAACAGTTCCTATATAGTTCTGCAGCAAGCAGCACAAAAAAAAACTGGGTTCACGTCCTTTCTAGTATCTTTCTTTATTAAAGAATGTACATCAGTTTTATTTGGAGCTTTTTGTACATCCTGCTGTGATAACTATAGGGTTTAGATCCTGTCAGGTGTGCAGAAAGAGATTTATTAGGACTTTCTCTGTTCTGATGCTAAGGAGTGTAAGAGGATCTTGTGTGGTCAAGGTGAAGCCTCTCTCACAAAGCGCTGTCATTTACTCTCAGTGTGTGATTTTGTCTGCTGAATTAAGCGTGATCTATTATTATTGGCCCTGGATGTGAAGGTGAGTGCTTTATGGTCTTAACATACCTCTGTGTCGGTGTAAACAAGCTGCTTAGACCTTGGCAGCAAGTGGTCACCCATATACGTAAATGCTATTATTAGCCCATCTGAACTTCAGCTTTCAACTCTGATACATACAGAACCTCTGGGCTTCAGTGAAGATGTCGCTGTCTTCTTTGTGTGTTTGATGCCAACCTCTGTCTACGGATATTACAGGAATCTGGGTTTGACACTGACTGCTCACAAGTTTACCCAGCTCACCCTCATTAGCAGTTATGAATGATTAACTTCACATCATGAAATCTTTAAAAATGACAACAGGACCAACTGAAAAGTACGAATTAGGGCTTTCAACCAAATAATATAATCTATGAAAGACTTCTTGTTGCTGGGCTCATTGAAAATATTTAGCTCCATAAGATAAATCCCTGTTCCCACAACTTTCAAACTTTGAAGCAGCATTTTTTTTTTCTCTAGTATTAAAATAGTAAAAGTGACATAGAAGAGACATCCGTTGTACGACAAGTTCATAAATGGTGGAGGGAAGTAGTAGGGGGTCAGTTTAGCATGTTTAGTCACGAATAGACCAAGGAAAATATGGCCAGTTGGTTAAACAGCTATTGTTTTTTTCAGCATTTAAAATCAAGGAAGGTCAAGGCAAGATAAATTTATTTGTATAAAATATTTCAGTCAAATTTACATGAGGAAACAAAGAAAAGGAAAAGTACTTTGCAGTGACATTGAGACACGAGAGATAATAAGTGACACTTAAATAAGAGAATTGTATATAAAAAAGATCATATTAATTAGAAAATTTTAAAAAGTTGAAACTATTAGGAATAAAAAACTTAGGATGGAGAAGTTAGACTGAAAGCTTAAGTAATAATGTTTCACGCAGTTAAAAGCCATAAATGTGTTCAAGATCTCATTAGATTCAGTTTTGCATAATAAAAACCCATGAGTGTAATTTACATTTTCTACAACTTTAAATACACAATAAATTTTACTCAATCTAATCCCCTGATTGCCTGTGATGCAAAAAAAGCTTTGAACACAAAATGAGAAATAACCTTTGAAATTCTGGTCACTTGTCTTCTGTTCTTATGTGGTAAAAGACATCAAATAACCAGGATTTATTTATTTTCTACTACACAGTATAATCACATTGAGACATTTCTGTGTGGTCTACCAGCGTATCCAGAGCTGCCAAGTTTCAGAAAATGACTAGAGTGAGACTTTAGTGTTATGATGCTTTCCTACGAAAAAAAAAAAAAAAAATGGTGGCGGTTCCAGGAAATTTTCACAGGGTGGCCCGGCACAGACCAATGTGCATGGGGGGGGTTAACGAAAAGATAAAAAAAAAAAATGAGGGTAAACCTGTACTGATCACAGTAAAACATCATCTATGTTTTCCAAAGAAGTCAATGAAAACAGAGCAGATTTTCATGAGGCCTTGCTAATGAAGCATATTTATACATGGGTGATGTTTTAATTGATTTATGGTTTTACATTAATCAATTTAATAATACTATATATATCCCAAAGGGAAATTACTCTTTTTTTGGGTTAATATACTAGTTAACAATATTTAATTTCAAATGCTCAATAACATTGACTAGCTGGAGACGTCTCTAATGTTGTGTTTGTTACACATTTTTGTGTCCAATATTAAAAAAACAGATATAGATTGTGAAGATTAACATTTGACATCAATGAAAACACACATTAGTGCTGGTTCCGGATAACTTCAGTACATGGGTGGTTCTACACAGGGGCCAACATGGTCCAGTGCCCCCGTATAACTGGCCCTGGACCCTGTACTGAAAAACACACAGCTAAAATGAAAATATGAGCAGGCAAATCTTTTCTCAAGTAAGTGTATTTTCCCTTTATCAAGGGAGGAAAGACATTTTGCAGATGGATCCAGATGGTTTGATTAAAATAAAAGAAAAATCTCATATATTATTTAAGTCCATATTCACGTATCTCATCTTAAGAACAGAAATGTTCATTCCTTTGGCTGATCAGCCCTGATTAACCTGCTCAATTATTTAACAGATGTGCTTTTTTAAAAAACGTTTTTACCTTTTTAGACCAGTTTTTGCTGTCTAACTCTAAATGAAATTCTTATGATGATATGCGATGGCGGAAAAGACTTTGTACTTTGGACTAATTTAATACTTTGCCTTGACAATTGACTTTAGCAATTATTTAGAAATAACAGTCAGCTTCAGTCGTAGAAAGAAAAGATCACAGTTTCGTCTGTTAGATCAGAAGTCTGCAACCAGCTCATTTATTGTACTAAACACTTTTGCCCTGGGTTTTTTCATTTGTTCTATGCCCACAGAAAAACAAGAGAAAAACAAAAAGAACCTCAGCTGGATCACCTTTTTTTTTGTAATAAAAACACTGGCAATTCAGCTCCTCCTTCCTGCGACCTGCTGTTCAGCAGGCAGCTGTCTCACTTGTTCACACTCTACAGCTCTGGCTGATGTTCCTCCTACACTAACAGCAGACACTCCCACTACTTGCTAGTCACGTTTCCGACAGAAACCTGTTATTACCAGACTGGACATCAGTGATTTTCTAAGGCTACCTTATAAGTTAATAATCAGGCAGGGTGAAAATATTGCGCTTTTATATCCAATACAATCGGAATCCATTTGGCCATTGGCCTACAAAATAAAGTTTGGGAAATGTCAGAATGGAGCACATCTGCTGACAGGTATAGAGCTGACAGATGTGCAGCTGACAGTGACAGTTCCCTTGTCACTACCAGAACCACAATCTGTTCGTCCCTTTTTCACGTCCTGAGTGTCCAGGACATTTCCTATATTCTATGATTTACCCATTTTCATTTCTATCCTGCACGTTTCAGTTTTTGCCCGTGCTAAAAATAATGTGTATTTTTTTGCGTGAATATTCAAACAGATTTAAAAGTGTAAAAAACTCTGCTTTAGGGGGGTAAGTTAATATTAAGAATTGTGTAACTGGCACACAAGGACCCAGTGAGACATTAGAGTCTCGCTTTCAAGTGTGAACTCAGCAGAAGAAGAGGTAAATAAAATGTCCACAGCTCTCCAGTAAATACAGAAAATAAAAAAAACTTATAGCAGCCTTAAAGTTTTACCTATTATCTAGAAAACTCGAGGACAGACAGTAAATCAACAGTGAGCAAAATTGGGTGAGTTACCTTCCCAGCAAGCAGGAGGACATCTAAAGGGTTTTAAATGTCGGCACATTTGTGACGAGATGGTTAGAGACACGAAGACCCGCCCTTATGTTGCTTCTGACTGGTTTATAACGTGTGGGGTCTTCCGTGGTTGGTTGAATTTAGTCACGAGGACAGATGGATTGATTAGAATGAGTAGTGAATTGGGAAATGTCATGTGTGGTGTTTGAAAATGGGTCTAATTGAGTGACTGTCACACTCAATGCGTGAACATTGGCAGCTCTAGTATCTTTGCTCTTACCTGAATCATGATCAGTTTGCATTCCCAGTTAAGAAATTTATAATACACCTAATGGTACCGCAGTAAAAAATACATATGACTCAACCAACATTTGTGTTATGCAAAAAAACATGTTGGCTTTAATTAGACTGAAACAGATAGCTACACCTGTTAATTAGGGGTTAAGAGGAAATTCAATACCTGTTGGCAAGTTATCCCACTTTTATCTGAATCAAAATAATATTTAAAAAAAATCAATGTGTTGCATTAATTTTTTGAATGATACATTTCACAAAACTTGTAGAAAAAAGAGCAAGTGTGTTCTGGAAAAACTTGTAAAGGATAAAGCAAAGCACCTAAAGGGAAACGTTAGAAATCACAGAAGTGGTTTTTATACACCTCCTTTCTCCTACAGACTCAATTCACTTCAGCTGTTCATCTAATTGTCTCCTAGAAGAGACAATTTTCAGAGTTTACAACTGAATGAAAACAGAAAGCAAAGGAAGGAAGGGAATTAGTGTATACCAGTTTGAAAGAATTCAACATCAAATAACAGCAAGTTCCTTGTAACCATGAAAAGATGATAAATTGACCAGCATAAAACAAACGCTGTGGATATTGTGTTGGAGTTCTGCAGAAGACGTTGCTGCTTTGATGCAATCTCTTGTATTAGATCAAATGGCTTATGCTGGGAGTGATCAGCCATGACGAATAAGACAGAAGGGAGGCAATGCAGCAGGACCAATGCCTGTATGGTGGATGTGTGTATTAAATTTAACCAAGCTCTACTAATGTGGCAAATGGAGTTTGATCAGCTCTGCTCTCCAAAAGGTCTCAAAGATTGCAATAAGAATGTTTAACAAGGGTGAGCCCAATGAGAGCTAAGCTAAGCTGTTTATTGACATGTTTTTAGGAGCTACATACAGTTGCAGGAGTGCAAGTTGGTGTGTGCTGCATTTTGGGGAAATGTTGCCACAGGTGCTCAAAACAGAATATATGTTGAAAATCAGGTCATTATGTAAAAGTATGAAATGAAAGGAGTAAACAGAGCTGTGCCATCATTTATTTAATATACTCGGATAGCATGGCCCAACAGCAAACATGTCAGAGTCACTTGACAAAATGAATCACTCCGCCGGTTTCTGTTTGTTTACCCTTGTTGTTTTTGGCACAGGAGGAGTCCAGAGATGGCCCTTTCGGATGTTTGACGATGTCCAGTCGAGTAAAAGCCCAACGTGAATCATTGGAGTAAATGTGTCAGTGGCTTTTTGAGTCAGCAAAACATCCCAGTTTGTAAAAGAAGATGAATCCTTTTATCTCTGCATTCTCAATCATATTGAGAATGGTAAAATTCTGGTGTCGTTTGTCTACACTGTGTCTGAGGGGCAGATTCTTTTAATTTGGTAGCCGCTCTATTACATATTTTTATGGCTAAGAAGGAAAGCACTTAATGACAGCAATTAGTTCCATCAGTGGGAGGCCATACAAACCACAAACTTCTGCTGGTAACTTTAAAGCTGTAAAAAATATTCAAGCTTCCTTCTCAGTGTTGTCCACAATACACTCGAATAAACCCCAAACCCCTTTAGGATCAAGAAAAGCATCCATTGTACAACGAGGTCAGCAGACCCCTGCACAGCACTGGCAGGGTGCAAGGTTTTCTGGTGCAGCTGCTTTTTCAGATCATGAAATCAGCAGGTGTTGGAAAACTCAGTAATAATGCTAAATTAATACAGGATAAAGCAAACGCCACCCCAGGACGAGATCACCAGTTAACAGCTTTTGTTAGGCCACTGGGGACTGGCTTGGAGGCGGCACCAAGGACGAGATTCCTACTGATGCCATGTAGGTCACAGGAAGTGAGTTGATCTGGACAGACGTTTTATCTTCCCCCGAGAGATCACATAAACATCTCAGTACAGATGTTGTGATGCAGGACCCAGCGGCAGAGAGAGTTCTAGTAATTAAGGTTGCTGTCCCAAGGGAGGACATTGTAGCTGCATCAAACACATTCCAGTAGTCTACTCATAGTCTCCGAATTGACTTTAACCAAGCTGTCTGGGTCTGTGTCCATTCACCCATATAAATCAGTGTGAGAGGATTGGAAAGTACATTTCCCAACTCCTGAGAGCTCTTGCTGTGACCATGACAAAGCTTCAGAGGTCAATTAAATTGTGGGCAATGGCTCAGAAGGGATGGCCCATGGGGCTTAACATGCCCATAGTGTTAGCAACAGGAAGCTGTGAGCCAACAAAAAAGCATCTTCTCTGCAGCATTTAAGATGCTAATAATTTTGTATCCCAACTAATGCAAACTGATACCACAAGTAGACACTTGTAGATGCCGTATATGCAGTTTCATAAATGGTAGTGTATGTAAACAATTTATATAATTTAAAACGTCACCATTTAAACCAAATAAAAGAGGAAATTAGTCATCAGCTGTAACTGATGATGCACTGGGAATAATTAGGATGTCATTTTCTCTGAAATTAATTTCAATTTCTATTGTGATGTGTTTTAAAGTTAAACTAATCCAATGGGAAATAGAAACTAGCAACAATTCTGAAACGATCACAAATTGAACTGAATAATGTTGATGAAGAGCTGCTGGACTCTTGGCTAAAGTCATCACTTCTCCATGAATCGGAGGTAAGCTGATTGGATGCTGTGTTTTGTGTATTTTTTATTTTTTTATTCAGGATGTATTGAGAGTAAAGTGTGGTTTGCATGCTTGACTGAATGGCCACGGATGTAGACTGTGCAAATAGCACTGCTTTAATGGTGCCTACACAGGGGAGAAAATTACCATTACCATATAAACTAATGTACTCACCGACTATCATGATTCAGCCTTTTCAAAATGTGCTTTAATGACTAGGGGACATTCAGCGATGTGTGGATCCATAACTTCCAAATTGAAATATTTTTAACAATAAAAAACAAAGCTGATTGACTCTTCAAAAGCCATCTTTTTGAGTTACATTGAAGAAGAGTTTTTAGTGCAGAAAGATGTGCTTCCAAGTTTTGTTTTTTTCTTTATGTTGACATGGATTTTTTTTTAACCATCTGTTGTCAGATCTTTCATAAAGTTTCTGATTTCTGACTCAGTTCTACATTCTAGTCTGATTCCTATGTAGATAAAAGACTTAAAACCATATTTTGAGACAAAACCTTTGGGTACAAGTAGAAACTGTAAAAACAAGAACATGTCACTGCTTTTATCACATTTGACAACCTTTGAAGATAGTAGAACAGAAAAAATGTAAACCAGGCAAACAAATACAAAAATGCTACAGATGTTGCACATTTCATAAGATGAAAGACAAAAACTAAAGCAAATCTGCCTGGATTATCTGTGTTTCACCAAAATAATCGGAACTGCACCTGCTTCCCTCTACATGTCCCCAAGTATACGGGGTGGATAGCTGCTGGCTGCTGAAGACAGAGTGCTGCTGGCTAAAAGTTTGGCAGTCTTCCATAATTAAAAGAAACCTGAGTTGCAATGGCAGTTGGTAGTCGATATGTCATGAAAAAAAATCAATGCATATTGGCCTTGCTTTTGTTATGAAGTTTAGTTGTTGCTTTAGGAAAGCTAATTCAACTTTTATCATCTATTAAAACAATAGCATTGTTTCTTTTTCTTTCAGCTGCTGTATCCTTTTTTGCTTTCATTTTTGTTTTTTGGCAGTGGGGGGGTTAGTATTGACCTTCTTTAGCTGCTACCAGCAGCTAAAGAAGGTAGCTGCCTTACATGTACCTGATGTTTAGCCCCGGCCAGTGCTGAACCCTATAGATGTATCTCACCATGTTCCTTATGGAACAGGACTTTGGAGGCACCATGTAAACCCAACCCTAATCACTAGCAGATTTTTTTCGTCTAATTTTCCCTCCGGCTTTTCCTCAGGCCATTCTCACTGGACGTTTCTGTGGAGATTTCTCTGCAGTGGCCTTGCTGTGCACAAATGCAACTGACATTTCAGACAAAACAAGAACAAATGACAAAGCAAAATTTCACAAGACCCGACATGATTTCATAAAAAATATGAATCTTTTTAAAAAACATTTAAATTGTGCTGAAAGAATGGGGGTAAGAACTCTTTATGTCATTTAACAGAACTCGCAGCTTTGTTTTGTTTTTCTGCGAAGTCTAGTTAGGGTTTGTACTGATGTTATTGTATTAAGAGTTGCTCAAAACCTCTGACATTTTAACCTCTGTTTTAAATGTAACTTTTTTCATCAGGCTTTGAGAAACATAAAACCATGAGAAGATACACTTAGTCGATAAAATAATAAACTAGTGTTTATGTTTTTCATAAAGGTTAATCCTCAATAAATGGTTCGTTTAAAAAGTGATGTGCTTTCATATTTGCTGAGGATCTCCAGTGAGGATCATGGTTTACTAACAAATGAGGTAAAGGGGTCTAACAAGGTGGCTTAACCTCGTTTGATCTTTTAAACCTCCACCTGCATCCCTCTACTAAATAAATTGCACATTATTACCAGAGGAATTTGCTTTGGCATCCAGATCATCTAATTCAGGTGTTTCAATCCCTCAGTGGCCACAGGTGCATAAAATCCAGTCTGTCGGTTCCAGCGTTGTGCTGTAATAGAATGCCACCAGAGCGTCGAGTCCTGCCATGAAAATTCATTGCTGCTAAATATTTTAAAGTCTTTTATGAGCTGTCTTATAAAAACTAAAATCAATTGGGAATGACAGTAACTCAGGCACAAAGTGGTAGGCCACAGAGATGGGTCAGCGAATGTCAGCATTTCCTGCAGAGTCAGGACCAACAGACCTTCAAACGTCACCTGACTTTTACATTACAGTTCACCAAAAGCTTCAGTAGTTTCAATGCCCAATTATGGACAAGCAGTTTATGGTTGAAATTTCTTTTACAATGTAATGTAGTAGCTGCTCTACAGTGCTTTGGAAAAATAGTCCACTGAAAGTATAAACCTAACCATAAGCAAGCCTTCAATCACCAGGTTTAATGAATGCAGAGATGTACAGTTTTCCAGACTCTGAATCTTTATTCTGGATCGCAGAACTGTAGAGTGACAACAAAATGTATTTTTTTTACAAATCGTTTCTATGTCTGCCAAACCAGTTTGGTTTTACCTGAAGTCAGGAGAACGGCAATTTGTTGAGTAAAGTTTGAGTAAAATCTCACATCCCAGAGGGAGGTAACTTTTATCCAATGGCCTGATTCGATTTCTGGTTCATATTTTAAAAAGATTCTGGAAATTTTTTTTAAAGAGGTGAATCAGTAACAACTTCAAACAATAGTTTTACAATACTTGAGCTATAAAACTTCTATAATGTAAAGAGGCTGAGAGTTGTCACAGTGCATGATGACATGGAATGCTTGTTTGCAATAGAATATGCTTTTATTTCAAAATTTGTTTTTGTGTTACCTACAACTTAAAACACATGTAAGGACTTTGCTCAGGATGGACTCATCTGAACCGTTTTATTTTCACCTTTTACTGCTACCCTTACTACGAATTTTATCCACGTTTTAGGTCATGATCCCTTAGCTTACAGTGTTTGACCACAGCGGCTTTAACTTTAGCAACGCTAAGATGCAGAAACCTTTTTTAAAATTCCTGGAAACACTGGAACAAGCATCTTTAAACCTTAGAATAACTAAAGTTTTGATATATTAATCTTTGAGAGGAAAATCAAACCAATCTATTGCAGATGGTTCAAACTATATCAACGTTTCCTCAATGGAACAACAAACTTTATGGTATTTTTTGGGATTATATGCGACACATAAAATCGTACAGTGGTACCTAACTGCATTGGGTGGTTGTTATTGTTGAAAAGGTTAATTATATAAGGGTAAGGCAGTTTGGTCTATGAGGTAAAGTTTACGTTTTGTTTTGAAATGGTTTTACCTTTAATTTAAAAAAAAGTTACAGTAGCTTTTATTTGTGTAATTGTTGATTGTTTGTCCAGGGCTGTTCTCATTTACTCAACACCATTGGTCAAATTACTGCCTGTGGACAGTTTCTAAACAGCATTTGCAGACTCACTTTTCCCTACCTCACTACGGATAATGTTCCAATTAATCCTCTGGTGTTGAGGCTTTTCTAAAAGGAAAAAAAAAAACAAGACAGCTATGGTAGTGACACAATCATGCAGAAGTAGAGCCAAAATGGGAAACACTTTGGGAGCTCCGTGTCTTTTCCCTGCTCATTTATTACACTGCTAGTTAGTTTCATTCCTATTCTTTTTACTGTAGGCCACAGTCTTATTAGATTTTTCAAATTGGTCACGAAGGCTTTCATCTGTTTACGCTGCTCCACTCTGAAAGGCCCTGTCTGGCTCTTGGTCTTTGACTCGCTCCTACACCTGTCTTTTTGATGTCAGGTCTGTATAATTGCATCTCTGAACATTATTGCTCCCTCTTGTCCCTCAATATATCATCAGTGGCTCTGCTCTCTCAGCGCATCACGGCAAGCGTTAAATGAGTGTGCGTTGTCTTGCCCAGCTTCATCCAATTTGTGTGCAATCTCCTCTCTGTTGTGTTTATGATAGCCTGGTAATAAGTGATGTGTTCCTTATCTTAGGTGTGTGCCTGTTCAGTGGAGCACCTTTCTTTGAGCACATGTTTAGCGAATGACACTGGTGAAACACTGATATGCTATCTTGTCAGTGTTTGCAGGAAGCCAGTGTGCCACATGCTTATCGGATGCATTTTATAGCGTATGAAATCACTTGAACTTTCAAGTTGTCCTTTACAGGCCTAATGTCCTTTAGTAACATTGATTGCAGCTCATTGTTGTTTTTCTTTGTAAAGGAAGATGTTTTTATGTGCTTGTAGGTCTCAGAGAGAAATGTGTGTATGCTTCAAAGAAGAGCATTTAAAAACCAATCTATTGTCTGTCACAAGAGCAAGCACAGAGGTTATGACTCAACCTGACTCCCGTGGTGAGCTTTAGCTGATGTAAAGAGGCTTTGAAAAGTCATTTTCACAGTTTTTTACTTTAAATTCTTAAACTTCAATCTCTTTGGTTACGGTTTTGTGAGACAAAATGACAAACATTGTCAGAAATTTGTAGAGTGGAAGTAAAAGAAAACAATTACCAGGTTTGTCCCCCCAAAAAAAGTCTATGAAAAGTTTTTTTTTTTTTATCTGCGCTGCTCTGAGTCAGAGAAAACCCATATTTTCTGACAGAGATATTGTTTTGCTTTAAGTCTTTTGGGGTATCTACCTACCAGCTTTGCGTTGATGTTCCTTACAGTTTTTTTTTTAGCAAAACAGCTGAAGTTCAGTTAAATTGGATGAAGAGCATCTTCTAAAATCTCACCGATACTCTAAACGATGTTAAGCCTTCAACAGGTTTTCTTCCAGAATTTCTACTTTCCATTATCTCTGACCAGAAACCCCATTTTAGTTTTTTTTTAGTTCTATAGGCCATTTTAAATTACAGCCATTTAAAGCTATTTTGACTGAAACGAACCTACCTTGGTTTCTTCTTAATAAAGCTCCTTTTAAATATTTATAATTTTAACTACAAGGCTTGTGTTAAACTTCAAGTTCATTTCAGTTCAGTTTATTTATATAGCACCAATTCACAACACATGTCATCTCAAGGCACTTTACAGATATAATTCAATCAGATCACAGATTGGTTCAAAGTTTTCTATCTAAGGAAGAGCAGCTGATTGCATCGAATCATTGACTCCACAGCAATCCCTCACACCAAGCATGCATGTAGCAACAGTGGAGAGGAAAAACTCCCTTTTAAAAGCAAGAAACCTCCAGCACAACGAGGCTCAGTGTGAGCGGCCATCTGCAGAGGCTTACTGGGGTTCAAGGAGACAGAAACATACAGAAAGAAGCAGATGTGGATCTCTGTGGCTCTTAAGTTTTGTTGTGAGCCTCTCTGCGATTTCATTTGCATTTTCCAAGCCAGGACTGTCTTTTTCAATGGATGGCCATGTCTAGGTAGGTTTACTGTAGTTGTTCCAGTGTCATCAGTGTCATTTTAAAAAAAAATTCAGATCAGAATTTGAGCAATGCTCTGTTAGATGTCCAAAGTTTAGGACAATGTCTTCAGAATGTTCTTCCCAACCTCTCTTACTTGCTGTTTTGCTTGGTCATCATTGTGCTGTTTGTTGAGTTATCTCCATCAAACCTGTAAAACCTTAAAATAGAAGGTGAGTTTAAACAGAGATTACTGTATATCACACAGATTTTATGTAGGGCCACAGAGCTTATAGTGACGTTTGAGATCATCTTTAAACACATACCTATATCACTAAGAATTGCATTAAAGCCACCATTGGTGATGAGAGACATTCGTGATTTATTAGACTTAGACTTAGACTTTTTTATTTGTCATTTTGTATGCACAGAGTGCATACAGAACGAAATTGCGTTGCATTAAATTCCCATTCACAAATATTAGTACTAAAACAATTTTGTAGGCGTTTTGAAAAAAATGTGCCTCTTGGTAAAAGAGCTACAGAAGAATAGCATCAAAAATCCTTTGGAGTTTCCATGTGCTTTGCTGTTTTCTAGCTCATTGATTTGCTGTTCTCATTTGTTCCCTACCGAACCATTTCCTGCAACTGCAGATAATTAAAATGTAGCACTGAAAGGAAGGGGCATGGTTCTAAATCCACTGAAATCAAAGAAATCTAAATTCTCTGTGAGCTGCAGCTTGCCGATAAGCAAATGTGAAGGAAACAAATATGTTAATTTAGTCATATTGTATTGCTCGAATCTGACTTAAAAAAATCTTTGATTTTCTTTGATGTAAAGCTTTGGTGGGAATTTCCCAAAGGCCTGCATGACTGTTGTTGAGGTTCAGAACAGAATGTGAGCTTAATTATTCTGAATTTAAATCTTATGATAAAAAAAACATGGTGACCATTTTATTATGGCAGCAACCTGTTATCAAGCATTGTTGACATTCGTTATGTGACAGTGATAACATCAGTTGTTGAAGCCATCCTTCTCGATCCTGTATGAAAATGTAATTTCTAATTTGGTTAAATCCTGAATTACTGGTGATCAACCACAATCTTTGGTTAAATCACCTCTAAAACTCAGGCATTATTACCTCCAGGTCTGTAGAATAATTTATCACTTCAATAGAACCTGTCTGACAAGATGAAGTGGGTAAAAATATATCAAAAACTAATACATCATGCTCTGATATGTGGAAATAAAAGAACCATTAGTCTGAAAAGGGTTGGACGGCTACTTCTAAGGCTTTAGAATTTTAGCAGCTACAGCCATTATTACAATGTTGAGACAACATGAAACGGGTAAACCCTCCCAGCAGTATCCTGTCTACTAAGATTAATCCAAGAGCACCCCATAATTTATACAGAAGGTCAGAAAATAACCCTTAACAAAGAGTGAGACAGAGTAGGTCTGTGAAAGACAATGGCTGGAAATGGCCTACATGAAAAAAGCCTAAAACAAAAATGACTAAAATAATACAAAACCCATTTAACATGAGCTGAGTACAGTGAGCTGGCATTATGTGGAAACAATTGCAGAATGAATAGGAAGTTGAATCCTATTTAATAATTGAAGAAGTAGGGATTGTGGAGGGGTATAAATACCTCGGTGTTCACCTGCACAAAAAACTCGACTGCACATACAGTTATAAAGTCGTCTATGAGAAGGGACAGAGCAGACTGGACTACTTAATGAAGCTTAGGCCCTTCAGTGTTTGCAACAAGATGGTTCTTATCGTCTATAAGTCACTTGAGGAGTGTGTCATCTCTGCGGCCACCATCTGTTGGGGATATTTGTTATTGTATACTAGGAAGGCTAAACCTCCCTTGTAAATTTCTTAAAATTATTGGTTAAATATGCATTGTCAAAGTTAATAAATATAGTAATTAAACTGTATTAATTGTGCCCTAAAATGCTCTTGATTCTATAAGTATGTTGCGCATAAATTAGCTGATGTTGAGCCGGCTCTCAGACGCAATCTCCCCTCCCCTCTGGATCAGCTGGACGCTGTCCGTCAGTCTCTATGAGACTCTGTCTATTGAAGTAAGCGGCGAGAAAGTAGAGCCCTGATTGGATAATACGCCAAAATACGTAACTTCCAATGAGGCTCTTAGGCCGTCTATGGAGCAGGGGCGGGTCGTGAAGCTGGCTGCTAGATGCTGATTGGCAAACATACTTAAGGATTTTTGACTGACGGTGGCCTGACAGGGAGGAGGTTTTCCTCATGAATCCAGAAGTGATTATTCAGTCAGAACAGTCATCTTGTGCTGAACTTTTGCCGTGTCTTGAGTTAATTATTTCAGAGCACTTCACAACAGCTATTTACCCCATTGTAGTGATGTCTTTTGTGTTTCAACACTGGTAAATGCAATATGCGATGTTTGAATTTAAATAACACCACTGAGCCTCCCCTGTTTCGGAGAACAGCGGTCGCCACTGGTAATAACATCAGAACAAATGACATAAAGAATCTTAAGAATCTGATAAAGAAGGCCGACTCATTCCCAGGAACTTCTCTAGAACCTCTGAAGAGGATTTTATAAAACAAAGAAGTTTCTGAACAACAGTGAGCACCCTTTTCATCAGAGTGTTAAACAACAGATTGTCTTCAGTCAAAGGCTTCTCCATATTCGGTGCAAGACAGACCACTACAGATCCTTCCTGCCCACAGCTATAAAGCTATAAATTCGCTAAAAACATAATATTATTATTGAAAAAATTTATTTCCCTTTCTTATCAATAAAGTATTTTTGAATTGAATTGAATTTTAATTAAATATACTTGAATAATACTGTAGAGTGTTACCACCTCGGATTGGTTGATTAAAAAAATTTCAGCAAACAAACAATGGCCACAGTGACTCTAGAGATACTAAAATGACTGATTTTTTAAACCTTCCTTGCTGACTTCAGTTCATTTTCATTTCTAAGTGACTTCCTAACACAACACAAAAGGAGAGAATTATTTAGAAGTCTTCTGTTTAATTTTGCAGCTTGTCTTTTAAAGTTCGACTGAAAAAAATAATGTCATTATAATTTGTGTTTTTACTTCCAGCATAATGCAAATTTCTGGTTTGCATCACTCAAGCAAAGCTCTCATTTCAGGCTCAGAGTGCCTTTTCCCTTTGGTCCAACAAGGGGACATAAAAGAAACTTGTATAATACAACATCATAAAAAATATATACCTGGTTATAAATGTTTAATAGGAGAGCAGTAACTTTTAAACTTACAGTCTGGTTTCACAAGAGCTCCTATTAGTTTGTAATAAAGGTTGCAACATGCTATTTTATGAGATCTCTCCAATAAAAAAAAACAAAAAAAAAAACAGTAAAATTGATGGATACACAAAAGGTGCTGTGAAAAATTATCAGCTGCCCTACAGATTCCTCCACTCTTTGTTCTGCTGACAGATGTTGAGATTGTTCTTTATTAACTACATGTAACCAAAAAAAAAAACACCTGTACTTTTTAAATTACTGCATTTAAAAAAATGGCCTAAGACTTTGTTTTTAGAAGAGTCACAAAGTTCATAAATATCCTTAAATCAATAAAAACTTCAATAGAAAAGCTTAGAACAAGAAACAATTAAAAGGATAAATAGTTACTAATAAAAACTCATAGATGTAGATTTTAAGCAAGGATTAAAAAGCAGACAATGGATGTCTCTAGTGTTTAGAGGCAGAGCAATCCAAACAAACCTGATCATCTGCAAAAAAAAAAAAAATCCCCCTAAGCCTAATAACTGGTGCTTACATCCTTGGAAGACAGACTTGCCACAAAGTGTTTGCATTAACAGGCAGTCTTTTATAATGCTGTAGGGGAAATATTGTCCAATTCTTATTTGTAGTATTGTGTTTATTCAGCCACTGTATAATATATATTTAGTAGCATGAAAAGCATTTTTAGGTTGGATTTAGCTGCAGAGTTTAACAAGGAAACTCCAAAACTTTCCATTTTGTTTAAGCTGATAAGTGCTTGCTTCCTTGCACTGGATATGTTTCCTGCTGCACGAACAAAAGGGGTTAAAGCTTAAACTGATGCAGAAACATTTTCCTTCAGGATATTCTAGTCGTAAGCAGAATTCATAAATCCATGAACTTGATGCAAGACTCCCAGGTCCTGAAGTTTTCATACCACCTCCAGACCGTCGCTCTACATCCATCAGTCTGATGTTCCTGCTTTAAAATGATGTGTCGGTTTTATGGCAGAAGTGAAGGAATACAGGACTTAAACAAGGTTAGACTTGCTCATCCTGTAGATTTATTCTTTTTCCAAAATTTGTGGGTGCTTTTATAATATACTACTATGCTTTATGATAAATGTGAAACATGCATGTGTTTTTGCTTGGCTGTGATTTTTGCCCTTGAACTCTCCCAAGGACACAGTTTCTTCCCACTCTCTTTCCTTTTGATGAATTTTAAACACTGGCTTTAACCGAGTCAATCTGTGTTTTCAGGCTTTTAGGTCTTCTAGGCGACTTTTTTGACCTTGGATGGGTCACCAATATGCTCTTGGCAAACTTCTTGTTCACAACTGTTTAGTCTTCTCCACTTCTGTATGCCGTCTCTCACTGTGGTTCAGTGAAGTTAAAAAGCCGTTAAAATTAAGCTTGTTTTTTACCTTGACCAGACGTGGAGATGTTTATATTCTTCCTGAATTCCTTTAAATCAAGCACCATGTGATGCTTTTGAGATCCTTTATCCCGACCACATCAAAAAGCTGCAGCATTTATGACTTGGCCATCTTTGTCTAAAGAAACCTGGTAGATTTTACTTCAAGTTATTCATTATTCACACTTGTAAATGCAGTTACAAACATGTTCAATGTTCCAGTTTGAAGTAAAGTGTTGATACTAACTTTAGTGGAGTTTAAACTCACTCTGCATGTAATTAACATGATTTGCATCAATTACACAATCAGCATCTTGAACTGCTGGTGCTTTGGGGTGATTACTTGGTCTGAAATCTGCAGTTTAGTCACAATTACTTCTGTTTCTGCAAGGCAAGGTTTTACATAATGGATGAAAATACAACCTCACTGAAATGATAATATTAAGTGCTCATTTGATGCTAATACTCTGGGTACTTCTTTTTTTGTTTTTCAAAATGCAGCAACTGTAGGTGTCAGGAAGCAGTTGCTTCAGTGAATCTAAATGTGCTGTTTTCAGGTAAACATTTTATTGCGTACCCCTTTTTACTGCATTTACAACTTAAAGTGCTATTTACGACGTGCTTTTAAAGCATTAGAAACACCTAAGCACATAGAAGTTAAGTAAGGTTTAGATGAGATTTTTTATTCATTTTTTTTTTTTTTTGCATGAATGAATAATATTGCGATGTCTCAGACAAGTGCTGCAGATCAGGAAATGATACGAGTTGGAAAAGAACAAGTTAAGAGCATCTTTGAGGTTTTTCATGTTGAAGAGCCATGCTTGTATTTAACCTTTCTGCTACAACAGATCCCAGAGTGGCTCAAGCAGAAACAGAATCAGGCGAAGTGTCGTCACTTTTAGATCTGTCACCTCTGAAATATTTACTGATCTTTGGTAGTTGCTTTGTTTGCAGAGGTGGACAATCGAATCACTAATAAGCAGGTGAAATAGGCTGGACTAGAGTGAGACAAACTGTGGTCTGAGTGTCTAAGTATCCTAGTTGTGCTACCAACTGAAAAATGGCTTGAGGTTCCAAGAAAAACTCCAGTAGACACTGGAGCTAAGATCCAAGACATAAGGAGACATGAAGTGGCTGGAAAACACAAGGGGAGCAGCAGCCTGGAGGGTTTGATTACAGCAGTTAAGTTGGAGAATCTGCAACTGTTGGGAGGTCCTGGTGTTCACCTAAAGATTTCACTAGAAGACATGATTGGAAATAGATGAGAATACTGCACAGCAACAGGACCAACCCAGCCACAAGGATTTTTAGCTGGAAATGAAACGAGGGTCAGATGGGGGTTAAAATCAGCACAGGAAAATGACATCAGCTTCAGGCTCTTAACAGACTTGTTTTTTTCTTTGGATGAAATTTATAATCTTAAAATCTCAGATTTTTATGCTAGGGGACTAACAGAACCCAGAGTGAACAAACTGTCGGACCTCTAGGTAAACTTTATGGTACATTGGTGCAACAGTTTCCCAAATCTCAGACGGATAAACATTCTGTTATTTTAGCAGAAATGTGATATGCTAAAAGTAAATTTATTTGGTTTGGTGTTTGTTTTGGTTATTATAGCAGATATGTGACAAGCTGCGAAAAAAAAACAGGAACAAGTCTGAGTCATTTATAGATCCTAAAAGAGATGAGCCTAAGCTTTCCAATGATGTCAAAATTCTGAAAATCAAATAATATTTGAAAAACATATGACCCTGCCGAGAGCATTAGGGAGGAAAAAGGCTTGGAAAATGTGTCACATTCACTCTGGAAGCCAGCTGGGCGGTAACAAAAGCTGTTCATTTAAATACCTTTCAATAGCAAACCTTCCCAAACACCCCAAACAACTATGGATGTAAACAGATGCTCCTATCTTCACTCTCATTGTCTGTTATTAATGGGGAAGCAGTGAAGAGGTTCACTTGAGTTCAGGAGGAGCTAAGAGATCCACAGATCAGGTTGAAAGATTTGTTGATAGGATTCCTGTTAGCTATGGGCTCCACAAATCTAATTCGTGAAAGAATAGGAAGAGGTCGGTAATAAAAGGGTTTTGCTTGAATTTAGCCACAAAAGTATTGCTAAAGAAACCTCCTCTGGTTAGAAGAGAAAAAATCGAAACATTTTTCCTATGTGTAAAATATTATGTTAGCAGAAGTACTAAGAGCGTACATCAGAGTGAACACACCAATCCCCTTAGAAACATTATGGTCACAGGAACATGGTTTGGAGATATTCCAGCTGATCAATGAAGCTGATCAGAAATGATACAACAATAAATGGAGCAAAATAAAAGACACGTGGAGAAAAGAGGCTGTCCAAGACCTCAGACTTTTTTAAGAGTTAATGACTAATACAGTTCCAACTCTTATTTTTGCCTTTTTTAAGGTTTAACCAAATACTTTGACCTTTAAAATTGACTAACATCTCTCATGCTACATTCGGTGACTAAAAAAGTATTTGTCTACAAGTTTTACATTTTGGATGTTTTCTAAAAAAACAACATTTTTTCTAGCCCTAGTTTCCCATTTCTAAATTCCTAACTTATGGTATGAAGACTAACTTTGAGCCCTATAATTGTCACTAATGATTTGTTTTAGATTTTCTTGTTACAATGACATTATTGTTACTTTGATTGAACCTGTGTGTGTTTTCCAACCCATCAAACAAAATCCATTTGGCTTGTATCTTCTTGTTCTGTTAGGGGAACATTTAAAAGATATTTTTTATTTTATTTCTGCAGATCGAAGCTTAACGAGGGAAGATCTTGTTGGTTTCATTCACATACTGAACTCATTCGATTTATGAATGAAGTGTAACTCTAGTCTGTGTCATTCCAGATGCTTTGACTGCACAAAGCGTGCTACACATTTCTTTTTTGTTGTTGTAGCTCATTGCTGACTCATCATCTGCTGAGTGCAGGATTCATGCCTGAAAACAGAAGGCAGAAGAAAGGTTAAAATCCCACACTGTGTGTTGCTCTTTATGAGATTGGTCTTGTTTCAGTCAAGGTAAAGGATTGCATTAGCAGAAGATGTTGATTCGACTCGTGCATTATTAATGGCCCTTTGCCCACATTGAGACCTTCTCTCTGCTTGATCACGTCAATGGAAAGCATTTCTTCCTCCTGAATGTGAGTGTCTGACTGCAAGTAGAGAAAGGCAGAATATTTTAATAGCTAATATTGCAGTCTTTTTCATGTTTTTTTCATCTTTTCTATGCAATTATTACTTATATGAGGCGGTGTGAAGATAATTGATAACCTACATTTAATCTATTTAGAAATGAGTCAGCAAAATAAAAAAAAACATTGTTCCCCTAACAGCAGCCATTTAGCGTAGATGATTGTCAAATTTTTAAATTGACTTAGTGTTTTTCTAAATGGTGGTGTGGAGAAATTCTAACCATCAATTCATGAAATCTTTTTTTCTCTTTGCATAATTTATGTTTGGATAGTAGCTTGACTAATTAAAGTGATTCCTGAAGACAAAGATGATAATCATTGATGGAGGGCAAATTCACTTGTGCCAACCTCGACTGCTGGAAGGCAGAACGAAAGGGGATGTAAGTAGAGAAAGAGGCTTACTAAAACAACAAAATTTAGAAGTTTACTAATTTAACTTCATGTGCAAAAAAAACCACAGGTTAGAAATTAAAGTGAATAATGTGTAAAAAGTACACATAACAATACAACTAATCATTTATAGCATCTTAGAAATGTGGAAACAACAACTGCTATTTCCACATCAAGGGTACATGTCTCATTATATGCCTTTCCCAGAAAGTCCAAAATCTTGTTGATTATGGAAAATTAAGGCTTATACTCTGAGTGTCTGTCCTGATGGTGTTTTTGTAGTCCTTTTTGAGCCTAAATAGAACTCCAGCATCAGGTGCAATGAGTTGACCTAAACAGACAAGGCGCCATCTACTGGCAATACTAATGTACTACAAGAAAGCCAGATGGTGACCGTTGATGCAGCTACAAAATAAATCCCGACCGTGCCAATGGTCTGTGATGCCATTGCAGAAAAAAACAAGTTCTTGAAGAATAGATAGGACTTTGAAGCATCACTAACACCAGTAGCACTGTTAGCATGGACACATACTTTATTGACACCGCAGTAATGTCAGAATGCTTCTTGAGCTTTAGCTCCAGCTTGGTGTACTCCAACTGTCATACTGTTTTCTCATTGGCAACTTGACTTTTATCTCTCTTGGAAATTAACATTTTCTTTTGCCTTTTTGCACTTGATCTTGGCCTCACTCTGCACAAAACCGCACTGTACTAAAACAGTAGCACAAAAACCCAGGTATGGAAAGTACCATGGGCCACCTTTACCATTGCATCCCTATGTGCAATGACATTA
>JAUZNJ010032653.1:0-13579 GCA_034780135.1 Jordanella pulchra | reverse complement strand
TATGCAACGCAATTTCGTTCTGTATGCACTCTGTGCATACAAAATGACAAATAAAAAAGTCTAAGTCTAAGTCTATTTTTAACATTCTAGAGTGGTTTTTAATGAACAGAAGAGTTCTGGTTGTTATAGCTCTTTGCTTTTAATAACAGTGTAATTTCTGATGCTTAAAGAACATTTTTTCTTCCTTTCAGTGTTTTCTGTTGGTTTTAGTTCCTTTAATGACTCTGCAGCAGGGTCGGTAACACCCACAGCCACTAGGTGGCGGTGGTGACATGGTCTGAGGTCTGGACCCCTGCCAGGCGCCTGCCTTCATCCCCAGTCTACAATTACGGTGTTGATATCAACGAGCAAACTGAGCCCAACCCTCAGTGACTGATCACCACCATGAGGGCCCAAATGACCCGCTGGGGGCGTGGCTCCAGTTCTGCAGAATCTGTTTACTCAACCGCGGACTGAAGCAGAAATAAAAGGCGGCTTGATGAAAAAGAAACAGGTGGAACCAGAAGAGGAATCCACTGAGTATGTTTGTCTGAGTCACATGATCAGGACACCTCCCAGGTTTCCCCAAACCGTGCAGACAGGTCCCTCCTAACATCAGCCTCATAATCGTTTGTTTCCGTCTAGATAAATGTGTTGGATCTATTTTGGCCATAAAGGCTCCAAGGTGCAGGCGATGCCAAAGGCATGAATCATCAGGTCCTCCTGCACCAAAGTTCAGCAGTAAATACCCTCCCTGACTAATGCTGGTCTTTATCACAGAACAGAAAACTAAAGCTTAGCTGAGTGGGAGAGGCAGTCAGACTGAGAACGCTCGTCTAATGCAGACAAGTTTTTAAATCTGGTGATCAGGACTCACCGAACCAGGCAGGTCCTGCTCTCTGTGAGCGCTCCGGCTCCTCATCCTGAACAGACTCCCCTCCACGGCGCTGCTGGCAGGAGCCGATCTTCTGCACATGCTCCGGGACCGCATCCTGTTCAGCTCCTGACAGAACCGGGATCACAGGAAGTCTCATCAACACTCACTGATAATTGCAGCTTAAACCGAGTCAAACAGGCTGATTTCTTGCTGCACTTCACATCATGTCTGCCTTTGGCTGTTAAAGAAAACGGTTACAGTTTAAATCAGCTTTCAAAGCCCTCATGAATCTGGCTGACTGGATGCATGCAGGTAAACTGCAGCTGTCAGTTGAGTTTGGAGCTGTGGAAGGAATGCACTCAGCTCCTGACATGATAGTTCTGCGTGTTCTGCCATCAACATACAGAACAAACTGGATCCTGGAATCTTTGGGAAGTTTCTGCAGTGATTTCCCATAATGCTCTGCTAGTGGAGTTGAGCAGCTCTGTGCTGTAATAAAACCAACAGCGGCCCTGATAACACGGCCTTCCTCCACATACCAGTGGTCTCCCGCCGGTCCTGCTTCATGTGCAAATATCTGAAACACAGAGGTGAACAACCTGCCTTCCTGAATGATGCAACCTTTGTTCACGTTTGTGTTCATATTGTAAAACTTTGATGAAATCTTTGTTTCACTTTCTAACCAGAAACTAACAGCCAAGATTTCAGTCAGTAAACAGAGCTTAACCCCCGAAGGTCATGCTAGCAAAACCAGGGGAGGCTAACAGGGCACTCTTTAACACCCCATCTGACCTGCAGCACACTATGCCAATACGTCTCACCCTCAGGAGACTGAATGTCACTTTGTCTCACCCTTGGGCACTTTATGTCAGTCTACCTCACCCTAAGGGTGCCCTGTCTCACCCTTGGGCCCCATGTGTCTGTCCATGTCCCCTGCAGAACACTCACTCACACTGCCTCACCCTAAGGACACATTATTTCACTGTAGCCCACCCCCAGGACACTCCATGTCCTTCGCTCTCACGCTCCGTCTCACCCACAGGGCGTTAGATGTCACTAGTACTCGGTCTCATCTGCAGGGTACTCTGTACCTCACCTGCCTGCATCGCTAAGTGTTTTCACACACTACTCTCTCACCGTAGATCCGTGCGTTCTCCTGCGGCTCCTTTCCTTTGGAGGCTGAGGCTCTCTTGGAATCCAGACCTGGTCTCCAGGATCGTCGAGGGAAGGTTTATGATAAGAGCTCCCAGTCTGGGGCTCTTTCCCTGAGGAAGGAGACAAGAGCAGGGGCTGATCCAGGAGAGCAGGCCTGTGCCGCTGTGGGCTTGGAAGCTGCTCCCCCTGTCTGAGGAGCAGTTGTTCTGGGCTGAGGGTGTTGGCAGCTTTTCTGGGTTCATCTACAGACATCTCAATAGGACGCAGCTCCCACGGATCCTGAGGAGAGGTGGTCCACGCCGGGCTTGAGATACCCGCTAAGGTCTGGGCTGGTACCTTCCAGCTGACGTCTCTTTCAGACGTTGGCTGCAACCAAGCCTCAGGAGCAGCAGAGGCAGGGAAGATGGGTGGAGTGTGAGATGTGAAGGAGTCGATGTCAAGGATAGCAGGTTTATAAGGCTCCCTCCACCGTGGAGAAGGGTCACTGATTTGAGGAGATGCTGGCTCACTTCTGGGCACAGAGTCTAGACCTTTGGGTCTCGGTTGAGACGACTCCAACCAGAGCCTCTCCTCCTGCTGCTTCTCTTTCAGTCGCTGTCTCTCTGCTTCTTGCTGCTTGGCTATGTGCCTCATCTTCTCAGCCTCTGCCTTTTCCATCTTCTCCTTTGCTTTCCGTTTCTCCAGCTCCATCTCTCTCAGTCTCTCCTGCTCCTTCCTCTGCCGGTCCTTCTCCTGTTCCTTTCTCAGCCTCTCGTTTTCAAACTGTTGTCTCTCCAGGTCCAGCTGCCTCTGCCTTTCCATCTCTCTCTGCCTCCGTTTCTCCTGCTCTCTAATCTCCACCTGACGCTCTAACTCCATCTCTCTCTGCTTGGCTCTCTCTTTCTCGAGTTCTTTTATCTTCAACATCTCCTGCTCTAAAGCCATCTGTCTTAACTTTTCGGCCTCCTTTTCTTCCTGCTCTCTCAGCCTCTGCTTCTCCAGCTCAACAATCTGCTGCCTCTCCATCTCTCTGAGTCTCTCCTGCTCCTCCTTCCTCTTCCTGTCCTGCTCCTGTTCTCTTCTCAGCCTCTCCTTTTCTAACTGCTGTCTGTCCAGGTCCAGTTGTCTCTGCCTCTGTTTCTCCAGCTCTCTCTCCTTTTCCTTTCGAATCTCCAACTGACGCTCCATCTCCATCTCCCTTTGTTTTGCCCTCTCCTTCTCAAGTTCTTTCATCTTTAGCATTTCCTGCTCAAAAACCATCTGTCTTAACTTTTCGGCCTCCTGTTCTTCCTTCTCTCTCAGCCTCTGCCTCTCCATCTCTCTGAGTCTTTCCTGCTCCTCCTTCCTCCTCCTGTCCTGCTCCTGTTCTCTTCTAAGCCTCTCATTCTCCAATTGCTGTCTCTCCATCTCTTGCCTCTTCTTCTCCTTTTCTCTTTGCCTCTGTTTTTCCAGCTCCATCTCTTTTAGTTTGGCTCTTTTTTCAAGCTCCTTAATTCTCAGCATTTCCTGTTCTAAAGCCATCTGTCTTGATTTGTCGGCCTCCTTCTCCCTCTCCATCTCGTTTTGCCTCTCTAGTTCTCGTTTTTCTCTCTGAAGTTGCCGCTCCCTCTCTAGATCTCGGAGTTTCTGTTTTTCCAGCTCCAGCTGTTTTTGCCTTTGCTGTTCCTCCTCTAATTCTCTTTTCTCCTTTTCGAATGCTTTCTGTCTTTGCCTTTCATACTCTCTCTGCCTCTCCAGCTCCCTCATCCTTTCAAAGTCCGCCTGCGCCTGCTGGTTGACTTTACCCATGTGTCTTTCTGTCTCCCTCTGATGCTCTTGGTTCTTTTTAAACTCTGCTGTTTCCTCTTTGGCTGTTTTGTCCGTCGGTGACCTGATCTCCACTGACTGAACATGGCTCCTCAGCAGGAGTTCATCAAACTTCTCTTGGGAAAAGGAGGCGTGCTCAAAAGCTTGTTCTAGGGAAGGGTTCCTCCTTGCTGAAAAGCTGCTCAGAGCTGACCTCACAGATGGCTCATCATACAGCCGAGCGCTGTGCTCAGCAGTTTCTCCTCCAGGGGACATCTCCTGCATTTGACCAGTCAGAGCGAAGTAGGTGGCCCTGGGCTTCTGTTGCTCTTCTGCCTGCAGCATCTTTAAACGTTTTGGGGCAGCAGCCACTTCATCCTCATCTTTCTCCAAAGCCAGCTGCCCTTCCCTTTCTGATTCCTCCAGCGTCCCTCTGTCTGGACCTCCACCTTGGTTGAAGCCTGTATCGGTCCACTTCTGCAGAGCCCCCACTCTGAGATAGCGTGGCTGAGAAGCTGCTGGTGCTGGTGGAGCTTGTGCCAGGCCTTCAGTGATCTGAAGGCCTGGCCTAGATCGCTCAGAGCGTCTGGAGCGGAGCGTCATGGCCTTGTCTTCCCATTGGGCAGCAGGAACACTCTCGCTCACGGCCTGGTTCTGTTCAGCTGCCTGGACTGTGTCGAAGGCATGCGACACCCAGAAAGGATCTGAGGGAGATGCGGGTTCCCTGTAGGTGGCAGTGACTAGAGATCCATCGCCGTCCTCATTTCTTCTGGTAAAGAAGCCGCCACCAGGGTGGTCCCTGGGTGAGCTAGCAGGTCCGTCCTGGTCCATCATCAACACACTCTGCCTCTCCACAACGTTCTCGAACAAAGACGCTCTCACTGTGTGGAATTCAGCACCAGAACCACTTTCCTTGGAAGAAGTCCACATTTGTCCTGCCTCCGATTCTTCGGGTAAGAAGACCTCTCTGGACTCTGATGGAGAACCTTTTAAATCCAGAAACATCTTCTGGACACTAGGTGAACTTGCCGATTCCTCCACCTGAAAAGATGAAAGCAAAACCACAGAACACTGGTTAGCTGATCCATAATTAATCGTCCGTTTCTCAGTGGAAACATCTAAAGAGAAAGATTGTTTAAATGCAGTTAGCTGCGAGGGCCCTTTACTCTACAGCAGGGCTGCTCCAGTCCAGTCCTCAGGAGCTACTGTCCTGCAACGTTTTGATGCTCCTCATTTTTAACACACCTGAATCAAATGAGCGGCTCGTTACCAAACCTCTGATGAACTCAATGAGGGTCTGAGCCTTTAGATTCAGGTGTGTTAGAAAAGAGAGGCGACTAAACACTACAGGATGGGAGCCCCTGAGGACTGGACCTGAGCAGCCCTGCTCTGCAGTTGGCTGCGAGGACCCATTCGTTTACAGTTAGCTGTATGGGTCCTATAGTTGAATGCTCACTATAAACGACCTTTAATCAACAGCTAACTGCAAGGGCCCTTTTAAAATGTTTGAACTCTAAGGGCTCTTTAGTCAACAACTGAAGGAGAATTAAAGCTAACATTTGTTTTTACAAATGACGCTAAACAATAGTGGATTCTCTGAAGTTCTTTCTTCAGAGAAGCTTTAGAGGTGAACTGGTGACCAAGCCTCCCTGAGACAACAGCAACAATGAATGATTAAATACAGACACCTTCGGTTCCCTCTTTCGTTTTAGTCTTATTGCCCGTTATCTGCTATGAACTTTGTTACCTGAAAAAAAGGAAATTAATCCACGACAAAGTTCTCTGGAAATACTAGACCAGGGGTGTGAAACTGGTTCCAGAAGGGCCGTGTGGCTGCTGGCTTTCTTTCCAACCAAGCAGCAACCAGACTATAGTCATCTCATTAAGTCTCATTCAGCCTTAACCTGATGACTTAATGAGATGAATGGAGTCTGGTGTGCTGCTGCTTGGTTGGAAAGAAAGCCAGCAGCCTCACGACCCTTTCTGGAACCAGTTTGACATCCCTGTACTAGAAGGACGAAGGGTGTTAAGTGTCTGACATGAAGGACAGGACGCCCAAAGAGACGGAGAAAGCTCAAGGAAGCAGTGAAGACGTGGCTGTCCTTAGAGGGCATTATGATGTCAGCTCCTTCAATGTTAACTAATGTTTGATAGAAAAGGGTGGTAAAGATGTATTAGATTAAGGAGCCAATAGAGCAGCCATGGCCAGATGGAAGACTTCTGATAGTTTAATAACTAATCCCCAGAGCCACCCCAGAACCAGAACCACTCACAGAGAGCTTCAGGAAGGACAAGCAGACTCATAAAAATAAGAAATAAAGCACTCCACTCCCACAAACTAAGCAAGACTCCACTGATGAAGAAAGGCATGCTATAGGATGTTCAGGTTGGATGAAGATAATCTGGACCAGGTCCAGTCTGGTGATTGGAAGAGGAAGGGTTCTGCAGATCAACACCTCAAACAATCCAGGACCAAATAATGCCTCCGAGCTCGGCCCCTTCCTTACCCCTCTCTGAGGATCTCTGCTGATCTCATGCCGCTCTGCTGCCTCAGTGAGTGAAGCAGGTTCTGGTGAGCGCTCGGAGGAAAACCTGATGAGCATACATCATACGAGACAAAAGCATGCATGACAATGGGGCTCATGCATCAAACACCAAGAGAGAAGAACAGACTGAGAGCCGATCTTACCTTTTAGTTAGGTCCAGAGGCAACGGGCGCGGCTTCAGCACTGGCTTCAGGGCCGGGACTGGAGAGGGCGTGGTATCCTCCGTCAGCTGCTTGATGAGCTGTTTAACACCCACTGAGGGTTCTGATTCTGGTACCGGCTGCACTGGAGAGGACAGATCAGCACCGGCGCCTGGGGAGGATGACGAGTCGAGGAGGAGACTAATTCTAGACCTGATGCTGGTCGCAGGTTTAGCCTCTTCAGCCTCCTTCACAGCACCGTCGTCCTGCTTCCTGTGGTCTTGGTCTGTGTTCGCTGGATCTGCAGCACCATCGGTACCACCCTGAGCTGCACTGGGAGTGGTTCTGTCCTCTCTGTCCAGTGGCGGCGCCGGCTCTGTTGGAGTGTTTGCTTTGGGGCTGTTGCGGTGCAGTGAGAGACCGACAGACTCAAATTTGGATGTGAGATCAGCTGAAAGAGGTCGCCTAGCCACCGAGCGAGGAGTGGGAACCGGAGCCTCCGGTTTAGCTGGTGTTGCAGGGAAAATGGCTGAAACGGGTCTGGGCCTTGGGGTTCTGGGCTGGGTTCGCATCTGCACAGCTGCTGCAGGCTGGACTTTGTCCTTTTCTTCTTTGTCCTGTCCGATGGCAGCCAGGAAGTCCATGGATTTAGCTCTAGTGATGGACCCTTCGCTGTTCGGCCCGCTCTCGGGTTTGTTTGAAGTGGTTCCGGACCACTCAGCTGCCGAGTACATCTTCAGACTCTTGGAATAGGCCAAGCTTGACGGAGCAGGTTTCTGCCTCCCGGTCGGTACCGGATGGCCGGACCTGCCGGGCTCCCCGGGGTCGAGCGGAGGCGCCGGTTTGAATGGCTGGGGGACAGGCTTGGGGGTTTGGCCCGTTTTCAGTTTATTTGGTGCTCTGAAGGAGGTGGCGGTGGGACGGCTGGGGTTGGAGGACGTCGGCTTTGCTGTTGGCTTGGGTGTGTTTGGCAGATCCGGTTTGGGTCCGGCGATGCGAGTGGTCTCCGGGCGAGGTTTGGTTTGGGGCTTGGGGGCGAGGATGGGTTTGATGGTGGGGTTCTTCTCCACCGCGAACGGCTTGGGAGTGAGTCGAGGCTTGGGGTTGGGGGCGGGTTTGCTGCTTTCTGACGCCATGATGTGAGGCTCGCCCACAGAAGGGATCTCCATGACGTTGTTGTTGCTGGAGTCAGTCAGAGGACTCAGGTGGAGTCGTCCTGCGGCCCCCGTCCTCCCAACCTCACCAGTCTGAACCTCCACCTGAGCAGCCATCCTTCCCAGCAAACAAAAACCATTTGAACATCATGAGTCTTTGTCGAAACAACAAACAAGGAGCAACCATAAAAATCTGATGGGATAGATTCTAGACATCCTGGTGTCAATTTAACACAAAAAAAGATCTTCATGTGAAATATTTGCATGTTTTATGCAACAATTCTTTAGGAGGATTAAATTGTAGGAATAGCAGTTGAAGACATGGTTGTTATTCCCAGCTGTGACGTCTTTACCAGGAGTCACTTTTAGTGCAAACCTTTGCTAGCAGTGAAGTTAAATGTTACACAGCCTGCAGTAGGAGTGATACTCTGTTAAAGCACATATTAAAACATGTACTTGAAATTCTTTGGTCTCTTCACCACGACTTTCCAAACAGCTGATTCTCTGCATGTTAAATAAGCCACTGATGTGACAGGAGGAACTACTAGCACCATGTAGCGGTCTCATCAGAACATCACACTCACTGCTGTGGAAAGAAGCAGGAGAACCCGGAAAAAAAAAAAAAAAACATCGACAGCTTTTTAGCAGAGTTGAGTTTTTTTTACAAATCTAGCAGCGACCAATGTTGGAACAGAGGAAATGCTGATTTATTATGATTTATTAGGCTATATTTAAGTCTTGGGGGTAGAAATAAATTACTGCCAATCAAAAGCTTTGGTCTCAGGAGGTTGATAATAATCACCTAAACTGCTGCATTTTCTGTCCTTTACCTGCATAGTTGGCTAGAAATGATCTTTGGTGGGTTTTAACAGCTTTGTGCTTTTTGTTGCTGCTTGGACAGCTCAACGAAAAACGTCAAGGCACCCCCAAGAACTGGCAGCATGAGCTGGAAGAACTGGTGCAGCGACGAGTCATGGTCGCATACTTCTGAGACGGATCCGTGGACAGGCAGGGGTGACAGACGGCGACACAGTGACACTGTTTAGCTTCCTCGTAGCTCAGGCGTGTCGGCCTTCTCAATGAGGGGGGATTCCAGCCTGCTGGTAGCACAGGACCAGCTCCTACATCTCTGCTTTTTCTAAAGACGATTAAACAACTAAAACTAATGAATAAGTCCAATAAATCTACTGTAACCATGACGATAAGCAAAGAAAAACACCAAGGCAGCTGTTTTCTGGCCCTTTAAGAGGTCCTCTGACGTCTGATAATGCTTTCCACATGTTCTTTTGCAACAGACCTGGAAAAATGTTTCAGAACAAAAACATGAAACGGTGGCGCTGCGAGCTCCTACCTGACCGGACGTCAACCGTCTGCTGAAGAGTAGAAGCCAAGCCTGGATGTCATAGCACACCGCAGGGACCCAGATGAAGACACCCGAGAGAAACACACTAGGAGTCAACAGCAGCTTCTGGTTTCTAGATCCACCAGTTTGAGATCAAGCTGAAAAAAAAAAATAAATAAATCACTGTAGAGCCAATAAAGGCTTGTTGTCCATCTGTGGCGTCACGGCGGCGTTCTCACGCCTTCCTCTCCGAGGCGGATGGATGATAAAATGCACGCTCACTCTGACTAAAGTAAACAGAGTCCCGCCCATGCGTTGGAGTCAACTATGACATACATTCAGATGTAAAATGCTGCAGGAAATCCTCCACCTCTGCCCTGATGGATCTCTGCAGCTCAGTTATTTGCATCGCGGCCCCGATCACGACTCCCAACTCCTCGCTCCCGTTTACTCCTCATACGCCTATGCAAAAATCAATCTGTGGGGATCAGAAGAGCAATCAGCGTTTGTTGAAAGAAAGGAGGACAGAGCGGCACGCTGTGGAAAGGAGACGCTGCAGAGCTGGAAAAAAAGTGACCTTTTCACGTTGACAGGAAACGCCTTCACTTAGAAGGAATGTTAAACATTTGGTCTGATGGCGGGTCGGGCGGCTCAGAGGGGATCAGGACGGCCTCACGGTTCATCACTGACAACTCTGACAGAGACGGCCTTCAATCGGTCATAAAGGGCCCAGATCCATCCGACGTTTAGCAGACGGGTCATGAGGGACGGCGAAGCTTTTGTTTAGACAGCAAAGGAAACTGAGTCAGTGACCTGGTCCAGCCGGTTCTCAGAAGAATTTCCCCTCAGAGCTTTAAGCTAAACCGGTCCAGAAACAAAGCATCAAATCTGCTAACGAGGAACCAATGAGAACATCCGTCTGCTGGGATCAGACCAGCAGAGAAAGGAAACATCAGAGGACTCATTTCATCATCAGACCAGCTATTAACTGCAGCCTGAGCGTTTAAATGGAGCGGAAGCATGTTAGCAGAGAGACGCACCAGTCAGGCTTCACCAGCCGATGGGATTTATGGTTTCCTTTGACCCGCCGATTCCCATGATTCACCCTGATGAGTAAAACCATAGAACGTGAACTCTGTGCTCTAGAGGCCGACCGATGTTCAGGGTCGATATGAGCCGCTGTTCCTAGAATCAGCATCAGCCCAGAAATTCAGCAGCCACTGAAACTGGTCTGAAAATCAGTCAGAATCTCTGAAAATCAAATGTTCTGCAAACAAAAGGAAAAGTGTTGCCTTTAAAACAAAACATTTAGTTATTCTGAAGATGGACTTGGTTTTTATTGGAAACATAAATCATCTTATTTCAGTATAAAACTGTCTCACTTTCCTGCTCAAATAAAAGGAAAATACGTAGAACAAGTCATTGTTGTATTATTCCAAGAAAAACTAGCTTACTTATTAGGAATATCCCAACGATATTAATATCAGAAATCATTGTGATATCAGCAAAGATTTCAGCCTGCATGCAAACATAGAAACGCTCCACATCTGTCCGCTCCTTTTTATTTACGTTTCTATAATTCATTGGTCAGTAATTAACGACTCGGCTGCTTTTTGTTTCAGTCACTTCATCAAACATTTCTAATAATCCACAACAGAAAATAAGCAATAATGAAAAATGTGGATCATTACTAATATGTCAGTATTTGCAGCTCTGAGATCCGATGAAGCTCAAGCGTTGTCGCCTCCGTCCTTCTACTGTTTATGTTTGGTTGAATTTGACAATAAAGGTTTATTTTAATTAAATGATGAGTTGTTAAGCATCTGTTGTCATGGCGTCATTTTTATCGTGGAAATGGAGGGAAAAAAGAAGACCAATCAGATTAAAGGAGGCGGGTGGTTAGACTGATGCTGCTCTTAATCCTGCATCCACTGAACTCTGCTGTAAATATTAAAAACAGGAAACGTAAGAAACTCCCAAACAGAACCCAGTTCAGCTTCCTGGCTCATGGACCCGACCACCATCTGGTTCCGTCTCTGGTCTTCCTAACAAACAGGACCTTTCAGGTGATCCGATAAAAATACTAAACTCGTGTTTGAGCAGTCAATCCCTGATCAGAACCAATCAGCTGGTCGTTGCCTCTTTCTATTGACGGTTCTGGTTCTGACCCGCTCCATCATACCCAGAACCTGCTGGGCGTCCATGGACCCGATGAAGGCTGAAGTTCTGACAGAACTGAACCTCCAGAACCCGGAGAACTTCAGCCCAGATGTCAGGATGATTTATTCAGAGAAACATCTATGAACAGAAAATGATCCTGAACCTTCTGCAAGTGAACAGAACCTCCCTGGACTTGGTGCGAGAGGTTCTAAACATTGTGGATCTTTCAGGTTCTACAGTCCAGTCTGTGGCTTGGGCCACCGGCAAACAGCCAATCAGTGAGCAGCGTCTCATTACGTCACAAGGCGACCCCCATTCAGCCCCCAGCAGGTAGCGGCCCAGAAAAACCAGTAATGGAAACACAAACGGGCCGAGAGGGAAGAGAGTGATTTAAGAAACTAACAGAAATAAATGAAGGAATGAAACTTGAAATATGTTCCTTTTTTTTATTTCTTTACTGTCTACATTAAAACTGGAGGCTTTCGTTTAGTTTTAGTCAATAAACAACCAGCAGCTCAAAGTTTGGAGGCTTTTCTTCAAGCTGATACAAAATAATATTTTTAAATTTCCTGTTGGATTCAAATCAACCATCTTTACGAAGGAACCTGCAGAACATCCCAGTTTTATGTCTTAAAGTCTGCAGTAAAAACATAAAAGAAGAGTTCAAAGTCTAATTTGGCCAATTAGTCCTCACAGAAAACCAGAACTCTGCATCAAAAGGGGGAAATGTTTGATTTTAATGCCTTTAAGGAAAAAATAACAAAAAAGTGAATAAAAACTCAGCATTGGAACCACTGATTGGAACCACAGTTGAACTCGAATAGATAAAGTTTGGTAAAAAACAAAACAAAACAAAACAAAAAAGCATCACACTAATTTGGTTTTAAGCTCTTTAATTTCATCTATTTGATAAATATAAAATTTTGATTTTTTTTTTTTTTGGTCTTGAGCAAGAAGCTAATTAAGGATAAATTTGTTGATTTCTGTAACCGACTGATGAAAAAACACAGAGGTCAAACCTTTACAGCAAAATCTATGTAAAAAGTTTTTTAAGCAGGTTTTATTTGAACGATTTTCCCTTCAATTATTAAGATATGGAGAAAAGGCTGCGAAAAAACAACCTGGATCTCTTTTAATGATCATAATTCACAACTGAGACCTTTGATCTGTTCCTGTTAATTAACGAACTGCATGAAGTGATTGAATTAATGATTTAATATCAGAGTCAGCGGCGTGTTTTAAGGAATAAATGCAGATGTTGATGTTTTTTCATTCCAGCTGAGTTCAGAAGCTCTTCTTGTTTGAATCAACCTGCAGCTCTGATTCACTTCAATGGATCCATGAAGGATCAGAGAGGGAAGGACGCTGGTATCGGTCAGAAAAGCTCATCTCTGCATGAAAATAAACCAATTCAGGTTTTAGAAGACACACATGAAGAGATGTTTCCATCTCTATCCAGAACCAGTACCAGAACCAACCTCCTGTAGCTTCAGGTTGGACATTTCAAAAGTTTTTTCTCTTCCTTGTTTCCCAACAGCTCATTCCTACCTTCCTGATAACTGGACAGCATCCGGGTCCAATTAACCCAAAGAAAGTTGGCAACGCGCCGAACCGGACCAGCAAGGAGAACTTGTCCACATGAGCTCAGACTTCGGAACCAGAAACTGGTCATGTAAACTATCAGCACTCTGGTGGTTAGCATCCGGAGGCTAACAATTCAAGGAGCTGAACTTCCAAAATGGAAACACTGACTGGGGCTGTGCTTCTTTCCCTGCTCGGTCCATCCATACCGGAGACAACTCACCAAACGGAGACGGTTGTTTTCCTTCTGCCGCCGTCGAATCAGCGCCAAACACGGAATATTCCTCCGACCTGGAGCCTGAGCGGGGAGCTCATCCAGAGGCTAGCAGTGGGGCTAAATTAGCTGCTTTAGTCAGTTAGCCTAATGACTGGCTATCCCGTCTCAGGTTGCAGTGTTGTTGACAGGATAGACCAGACAGCGCTGAGCCGTCTGACTGGTTAGCCTCAGAGCCCCGTCAAGCTAGCCCACAGGCTGGCGGGCTTCCGGTTCATACCTTCAGAATAAACGTCAACATTAAAGCTAACATCTCATCGATCTTTTTAGTAAAAAAATGGTTTAGATGAAGATTATGTCTTAATATATTAATTCTGGTGAAAGTGGAGAAAGCAGTTCTCAAAAGAAAGACAAGTTTGGAGTACAGAGCAATGGATCGGATGAAATCCGGTCATCATAGGTGTGAATGTTTCACTTTACTTTCTTATATCTGGCTAAAGTTTTGCAGAATGTATGTAAACATAATAAGAAAGCCACATGTGCTTTACAAACAGTTTATGCGAACTTTTTAAATGTTACCACAGGTTTATTCATTTTAATTTTTAACACTTTAAAGTTGTTTAAACAAGGGGGGGGGGGGGGGTAATCCAATGTATGGGTATTTTAT
>JAUZNJ010032652.1:0-13580 GCA_034780135.1 Jordanella pulchra | reverse complement strand
AGTTTCTTTCTAGTAGGAAAGTGCAGAATGTTTTAAAAGAGATTTAGAAAATGTTTAAATCATCTGAACAAACAACCTGATGAAACAGGTGGGGTTAATTTTACAACCACCTTCCTTCAGTATGTTTCTTAAAAACCAGCTGCAGCCCTCCTCTTTATTATGTTTGGGTTGAGCTGCTGCGCTGACTGAGTAATATCACAGGGGGCTTCTGCTGTGACAAATTACAAGGTTGATTTCTTTAAGGGATCACACATGTCCGGTGGCTCTTGGAAGTGACAGCCATGGCGCGGACGGCGGCTGCTTCCTTAAAAAGCAGCCTCAGCAGCTCAACTGGGACATCAGCGGTGGAAGTTTGCCTGCTGCGATGTCACCCTCTGGCTGTTGGGGATTGGTTTGTCTTCTGAGGAAGTAAAGTGTGAGAGTGTGTGAGGTGGAGAGTGGTATGGAGGGGCGGGGTAGTGTTGGAGAAAGGCTTTGGGAGGCATCTAGCCTATATAACTCTTTTTACTACTGATAATAGCGGTGCTTTATAAAAAAAAGAGCTCATGTAGAAACGTACTTCATCACACATTTCCACTGTTGCTCTGGTGTCTCTAAAGAAGCATCATCTCTCAGCAGTGATACTCAAACAATTAAAGAAGAACCGCTTGAAATAAATCTGTAATCGAGAGAACATTGCATTTTGTTTACCGCTTGTCTCTAACAACTAAAAAGAGTTTATTGGAGGAAGTTCCCTGTGTCTGGGACTGTTATACCTCTTCGGCACCCACCCCCCTATCTCCCATTCAGCCAGCCAGCGTCTCCAGCAGCAGTGAGCAAACAGATGTCTGAGAAAGTGCCCACTCCGCTGGCCGAGTTGCCAAAACCACCCGCAGCCCTGGAGGCCTCGGCGCCAGCTCTTTCCAGGGACGCTTTGCTCTCTCTGTGCCACTTTCCATCTTCTTCTCATCCCTTCCATTTACCAGGAAGCTAAACAAAGCGAGTAAATAATAAAAAAAGCTATCAAAAATGCCACACAACCCAGAAAGCATCTTAAGATTTCACCGAAAACAATGAAGTCCAGAGGAACTGATAAAGATAGTAAAACAGGGTGGATGAACAAACTATGCTCCTCCCAATGGGAGTGTGTAAATCTGTAAATAAAAGGTCTTTTTGAGAGGAGGAGGAAAAGGAAGGGAGGAGGAAGAGGAGGGAAAAACTATAGGGCAGCTCATTCTTACAGCTAATCTCAGTTCTTTTTTTTTTAGGTGGTCAGAAGCGGAGATTGTTACACCCCCAGAGGATAAGCTTTTTGTGGATTAAAATCCCAAATATCCATCATAGTTTCAAGCAGGATCATTTCGAAAAAATGCTAGAATTATTGCATCCTAGGATGGAAGAAAAACTGAGCTGACAGTAAATGTAAAGGCCTGTGGAAAGAAGCACTGAATGAATTAATAAATGAATGAACATTGCCTGCTAATAATGTGAGAACAGATATAAGAATAAACATTTAGTCTATAATTATTCAGAGGAAAAGTGATGCATTCTTTTTAGGGCTTGCATTTGATTTAAAAATACTCACAAAATTATTATTTCTGATTAAAATTATATCACAGCATAAACCTAATAGATCAATGACACAGAACTTATAAAAAGCTATTTTAGACACTGAAGCCTCTTTAAAGGAACTAATAAGCAGCATAGGTTATTTATATGATTTTTTTCGTGTATTAGGGTTTTTCATGTTGTTGCCTAAACTATAGTTAGAAAACATATTTAAAAACTGAATACAAACAGCTGTTTCAAACTAAAACACGTTTTAGATCATGAACAACATTAAAAAAGGGAACAAATGTTGACATTTTCCTAAAGTTTAAGCAGATTTTTTTTTTCAAGGCCACATTGAACAAACTTCCAGATTGAACCAATAAATTAACACAAAACTTTTATTTTAGTAGAATTTAATAATACTTCTGAAGGAAGTAAATAAGCTCAACAGCGAAAAGTTAAGAAATAAACCATTATCAATTCAAAACATCACAAAATATATTTACTCGATTAAATCACTTTAGTAGTTCTACTAAAATGAATTGAAATTCAATTTAGTTTCATATATATATATATATATATATATATATATATAAATATGTATTGGGCTAAAAACTTTTAGCTGGTTTGGCTTTAGCATTAGCGCTCTCGCTAACTAGCTAAAAGTCGACCACTTTTATCTGTTTGTAACATTTCTAATGTAAATGTTGCCATGTTGATTTTTAACCTTTATATTTATCTAAAATCTGTCATAAATATTTTTTCAACAGTACATTTAGAAACAAATATGTCTCCTTAATTTATCAGTTATTTAATGCTCAATAGGTAAAAACTTCAAGTTTCCAGGAAATATTTCAGTTTTTTTTATCTATGTAAAGTATTAAACTAACTCTAAAATAATCAGGGTGTTTCATATATGTAGAAACTAACTTAATTAAATTAATAGACTTATTCATCACAGATTCTTTCATTTAAAAAACGTTTGAAGGCTATATATACCCAATCCATGAGAGTTTATTCTTTAAGAGTCGAAAGTTCTGCTTCTTTTTCTCCCAAATCATACAGATCACACCTACAGCCTCGCGTTTATTTTAAAACCTGCCTGACTCATCTGCTGAGAGGAAAAGCACACTTCCAAGCTGTGCAACTACAAATGCAGCTAACTGAATGAATAGGTGGAATATGTTTAAATTCCTATTCAAAACATCAGTTAGATGTGTGTTACTGCCTAAAAGACAGCTCTCCTGCTCTGATCATGTCCTTCTTTCTCTGCTGTTGCAGAGCAAAGTGCCCACATTAGGTTTAAACTGATTCACACACAAACAGTGTTTTGACATCTTGTGATTTAATGTTATTCATTTTTATGAGGTCAAGTAAATTATATTTGATGCATGTAGTGGATTTTTTTTTTTCCAACCTATTTCCCTGTATGTGCACGAGTGACTGAGGAGCCACATCTGAATGCAGTATTATAATACAGTCTGTTGATGTATTTTATAAGTGTGTCTGCTGGTTTATTACATATGCAGAGGCATCAGTGCACAGCAAAATGGAAAAATGCTTCAATATATTCACAGAAAGGCAGGCCGTAGACAGCTCAGAAAAATAAATCTACATCTGCCAGGCTCCATGCAAACAGCAGAGCCATCCTTAATGGTGAAACCATCGATGAGAGCAGATAAAAATATTAAATATTCAGACATTCCTTTCAGCCAGTATCAAAAGCGTCCAGATGTGGGGAGCTGAAGTTGTTATCATGAAGCCAACGACAGGCATTGAAAGAAATTCCTCTGAATTTTCAACCATATAAAAGTATTTTATGGCATGCAAATAAATGGTAATTTCTCACTATGAAGGGGGGGGGGGACATGCCAATAAGCCCTATCATTTGGGACTAAAACTCCACAAACAGGAGACACTTTCAATTTGCTTTGCCTGTCTCCCCGCGTTAGATGCCTGCGATTGCCGCGAAATTAATCCATTTAACAATCTGTGGCTTAAATTTGAGGATTTCCAGTTTTTCTTTTTTTTTTCCTCTCTTTTTTTGGAATATCAATAAGTTCCAATTGAAGAGAGGATTCTTTTGCTATTCAGGCATGTGCCCGCGATAACGGCAGAGTTGGCATGAAGAGAGGCAAAGATGGATTAATTATGCAGAGAACATGGAAATTCTGCTTATCATCGCTTAGCAAAGGAGCCCAGCTCACATAATCAGAAAACGAGGATGAAAAAAAAAAAAAAATAACAATGCAGTGGTACCTTCCAGCCCATCATCTTACAAGTTAGATTTTTCCTGTAATTAAAAAGTAACATACAATTATATTCATATCTCATATGCAGACTGTGAGTGGGTGTACAGTACATTAAATAATTGCAGTGAGATATCAGGGTGAAAGTAAAAGAAATATATGGAAGAAAAAAGAAGTTTAAAGACATTGTTCCTGTTCTTCATGGTTCCTGCTCCCCTGGGTCAAATTAGGGTGAATTAAAGAACAGAACGCTAACAAAAACAAAGTCTGAGCAGAAGATACAGTGGGTTCATGTTTATAATGATACGTAACATGCTCTAGATGCACTATGGAAACATAAGCAGGAAGCTCTAAAGGCAGGATACAGAAATGTATTTGCCTCATTTTGTTTCTGTTTTCATGTTGCTTTCAGATTTCACCATGGCGGTTATGTGTTTTCAAATGTCGAGGAGCTGTGCACAGCCTGCCAGCTTTGTGAAGAGCAGCTAATATGTTCAGAGCTTAGGCTTGCATTTCTCTTATTCCTTACAGGGGAAGCAGATTAAACCGTTAATGTTTTACAGTAGCTGCAAACAGACAAGGGGTTTAAAACCTTCTTTTTTTATGCACAGTCTTTTTGTCATTCAGAGTTTAATGCTATAGATCTTGTGCTGCAGATGAATCATCTTTAGTATCATCATCATCAGTTATAATCTTGTGATTTAACAAAAATGGACTCTGAGTAAGCAAGACGCTGCACTTTTTAAATGTTCTGAGAAACAACTCACAGCTAAAACAGCTGAACAGCAAAGATGAAATCAAGGGAGCAAATAGGAGAGCCTCTTCTATGTAACATTCCCATATGTTCTGTGTAATCCATTGATGGGATACTATAGAAACAGTTCATAACAACAATAAACACAAGTCATGCATGTTGTGTGATGCTTATTTCACCTTAGAATCAGTGTCTGGTGCAGAGGAATTTTAAGAATAACAAAGAATAGAGCAGAAAGACCTGTACTGTCGCTCAGTAAGGAAATTCAAATGTACAAACAATAAACAAAAAGCAAATGGAAATCATATGCAGTTAAACACAAGGGTGAATAATATAAAAAGAAAATTAGTAAAATTAGTAAAGGTCAGCTTAATCAGCTGTTAAAAATGTAAGAATCAAAAGACAAAAGTAGCGAGTGCATAATTATTAGTAAGAACCGTAAAATACGTTTTATAAGAATTAAAAAGAAACTGAAATAAACAGGAGAAATATGAACACAGTGATGATTATAAAATTTAGGCAGAATGTATATTGTTAAACAATACATTTTAGCAGATGTTGGGAGGGAGGACCTGTGCTAGAACTCCTTTATGCATTTAGGATGCAACAGCTTCTTGTATTGAAAAGGGGACACTGCTAAACAGTAATGTGATTTTTGTCAGTCTTCCATTTGGTCGAGGTCGAGGAGACACCTTGGGACAGAGCTGGTCTTCCTGTTGAGCTTATCCAACTGCTTGTATGAAGTCAGGATTTTGATTAAAAAAAAGAAAATGAGTGAAAGATACTCATAAAGAAGTTTAATTTAAAACATACTATTGTAAACTACTCCCCAATGCTGATTTTAAACGTTTTCTGCATGCAGATTTCATGAATGTCCCCAGAATGTCCCAACCATGAGTTCCTGCTCCTTCTCCGCATTCTTTTGCTTTTTATGTGCCTGTAGATCCTCTCATGCTAGTTTGTCGAACTGTTTCTGTGGCTCATGTTGACTTTTGTCACTTTAAGGAAGGAACCAACCTGAGAAAGTAAAACTGCCTGTGATTGGTTGTTTTTCAGTAAACCCTGTCTCTTAAGACAATATTATTTTCTTGATAATTGCAGCTAGTAATGTTAGCAAAGCATCTTTAGGCTGACGGCTTTACATTTAAACAGTTAAAAATTGGTTAAATAAAGTCATTATTAAGTAGCTTAGTTAAACTCATTAACAAATGTTTTTTGACAATATTAGCAATATGTTGGACTATTGTTAAATTTAGAACTTGAAATGAGCTAGGTTAATGTTAGCTTCACTGTTTATATTGAGGAACAGGAGGCCTGTTTAAAATCTTGTTTATAGCAGTACAAAGACATTTACATCTATAATCAGTTTGCAGCTACTATTAGGAATCTTCATTTTGTTTCCAACATTGAGTTTCCAAAATTGTCAGTTGATGACAGAGATGGATTTTAGATATGAAGTCAGAATATACTCGTAAGGAGAACAGCTATCAGACCAAAGATGCTTTAAAATGGTTTTTAGCTGCTGCTAGGTAGCAAACACTACTGCTTAGTTTGACCCTGAATAAATGACAAAAGTTGACATGTTTTGTTTTATATTGTTTTTTATTCAACATTGATTTTTCTAGGAAAGAAATCCATAGAGATCTGAAATCTCTTTTACAAGGATTTCCTAGCCAGAAGAATAAAACTTGATATGTACATGTACCATCAACATTATTCATAAAAGTAAGAGTAATGTTAAATTAAAATGACTCAGAAACAGGTGCATAAAAAACAAGCCACGAGTGTGAAGGAACATGCACTTAAGTGTGTGATATATTGGAGGGCTTATAGTATTGAATCTGCACGCATAAAACATTCAGAATCTGCAAGGATTAGTTTACATGCATGTGTTTTAAATAAAACTGCACATATCAGTATTTATTATGTGTTTGCACTTTTGGCAGAACTCTAACTTCCTACGCTTCCTCTTAGCTGTAGATAAACTGTAGCTGCACACACTACACCAGGGAGGATGGCAGCTTCCAGCATAGGCACTAAAAGGTCTCCAGGAACTCCTATTGCACACAAAAAGTTCTAAGTCTCCTAAGCAGCTCCCTGATCCTTTATGTAAGAGGCATTAGTATCATGATTCATATTTATTGTTAAGGTTAGCACCTAAGTAGCCTAATTAAGGGTCCACTATCTCTATGTCAGTGCAAGAACATCTAAGAGTATAAAGTAATAACATCAAGGTGTGCAAATTGTTTGATAATGAGCATTTTCTATATTCTTGAAGCAGTAAATATTTTTTGTGCAAACTGCAAGGCAGTAACACATCTTGGGTTTAGACTGGACTTCAATATCTCCTCCAAACACATGTAAACTGGAAGGGGTCCTTATTAACTGACTTTGATTTTTGTACAATGACAATTACTTTATGTGCCAGTGCTGACCCATAGTAATGTTCTCGTCAATTCAAACTCAGCAGCTTTAGTAGGTAATTGCCTTGATGTCTCTGTTCTTACTGTGCAGTCATAACATTCCAGTCTAGTTTTAGATGTACTAATAAAAAGGCACTATGAAATGTTGCAGGAACCCTGGATATTTTGTATGTTTGAGAAATAATCAATATTGTTATTATTAGATCTTAGTGCAGTTTTCAATAGACAGACATAATATCCATTTGCCATAAGCTTGATGACGCACAACTCCAAATTGGTGAGACTCTTAAGTGCAGAAGAAAAAAGGGAACTTTCAGCTAAGTGTGAGATATTAGCTCATCTATGGCAGAACATTTTGTTTTGCTTCATCAGGACAAAAGCCAAATTTTAGTATTTGGCATTGACATCCAGATTTAGACTTATTTTTTTCTCAAAAATAGGTGTTTGGTTAGATTGAATTAAAATGTACTAATTTTAGAAAGGAACCAAATGTCATAGGTTACTTGGTAAAAATGTATTCCTATGCAGTGTAACTCAGAGAGCACGGCAATGAGTCTTTCAAATTAAATCTAAAGTTACTGTTATGAGGCCTAGGCAGGAATTCAACTGGAAAACTCGTACCTGTTTACCAGTCACCTCATTGTGTGCCCCTGATCCAGTCTGTTGACCCAGGTCCAATCCCTCAACTCAGCCAATCTTTGCTCAAGACTCTGTAACCTTCTTCTTCGTCCCCTCAGAATCTCCTCAGAAGAGTTCTGTAACCTAGACCTACCTGCTCATGAAGATATATTGCATTCTGCTTAGACATCTTCAGCATGAGGGCTTAGAAACAAAGACATATTTCTTCATGTCAATAAAACGTTTTAATTGCTGCTTTTTCTCCATGAGAGTGTCTCCAGGTTGACGTGGTATTTCATATCTCACCAAGTACGTTGTCACATCAAAACATCTTTTACATAGATCTGAAGGCAAGAAACGGAAGTCCATTTTTAGGAATATGAAGTCCTGTTGTGTTTGTCACTTGTGATGCACCATTTGCTTGTGGAATTCTACACAGTGTGCAGAATTATTAGGCAAATATACTCAACAAAAATATAACACTTTTTTTTGCTCCCATTTTCAATGAGATGGACTCAAAGATCTAAAATTGATTCCAGATAAACAATATTACAATTTCTTTCAAATTTTGTCCACAAATCTCTCTAAATGTTTGATAGTGAGCACTTCTGCTTTGCTGAGATAATCCATCCCACCTCACAGGTGTGCCACATCAAGATGCTGATCTGACATCATGATTAGTTCACAGGTGTACCTTATACTGCCCACAATAAAAGGCCACTCTGACATGCACAGATTTGCCTCACAGCAAAATGCCACAGGTGTCACAAGCATTGAAGGAGCATGCAATTGGCATGCTGACAGCAAGAATGTCAACCAGATCTGGTGCTCGTGCTTTGAATGTTCATTTCTCCACCATAAGCCGTCTCCAAACGCGTTTGAGAGAATATGGCAGTACATCCAACCTCACAACCGCAGACCACGTGAAACCACACTGGCCCAGGACCTCCACATCCTGCAGGTTCATCTCCAAGATCTTCTGAGACCAACCACTCAGACAGCTGCTGAAGCAATTGGTTTACATAACCAAAAATTTCTGCACAAACTGTCAGAAACCGTCTCAGGGAAGCTCAACTGCTGCTCGTCGTTCTCATCGTGGTCTTAACCTGACTCCAGACCGTCGCCGTAACAGACTTGAATGGGCAAATGCTCACATTCGATTGCGTCTGGCACATTGGAGAGGTGTTCTGTTCACGGATGAATCTCGGTTTACATTGTTCAGGGCAGATGGCAGACAGAGTGTTTGGCATCGTGTGGGTGAGCGCTTTGCTGCGCTTTGTGGATCGAGTGGCCCGTGGTGGTGGTGGGGTTATGGTATGGGCAGGCATCTGTTATGGACGAAGAACACAGGTGCATTTTATTGATGGCATTTTGAATGCACAGAGATACCATGATGAGATCCTGAGGCCCATTGTTGTGCCATACATCCATGAACATCGCCTCATGTTTCAGTGAGATAATGCACGGCCCCATGTTGCAAGGATCTGTACACAATTCTTGGAAGCTGAAAATGTCCCAGTTCTTGCATGGCCAGCATACTCACCAGACATGTCACCCATTAAGCATTTTCGGGATGTGCTTGAGCGGCGTATACAACAGCGTGTACCAATTCCCACTAATACCCAGAAACTTCGCGCAGCCATTGAAGAGGAGTGGACGAACATTCCACAGGCCACAATTGGCAATCTGATAAACTCTATGCGAAGAAGATGTGTTGCACTGCATCAGGCAAATGGTGGTCACACCAGCTACTGACTGGTTCTGAGTCCCCAGACCAACCACTCATTAAATAGCATTATTTAATCTGACATGTACTCTGTGTTACCTGAAGATAAGAATATGGACTTTCTGTATGGAAGTGAATCTCTAAGTACCTGGAACCAAGTACCTGTAGTTGTGTTTGAAACTCGTGCATGTAAAGTTTCCCCAAAGGAAAAATTATTATTAGATATTGTTGAGATCCGAAGATGCGCCCCCCGAGAGCACTGAGTCACATTGAGCCAAAGAAAAAACAAAAGCGGACGCACATTCACAAATAACACTCACATCCAATAATACCAGGACCAAAGACCTGGCGGTACCGGTGGTTGGACCCGGGATTATTGAATGACCCAATAAGTGAACCTGAACAGGCTGCCCAACCAGAGACCCCCACCCCCCCTAACTTAATCACCCAACACCCTCTCTCCATCCTCTTTTGGGGAGAGCAGACGTGACAGCCCCGGCACCGGCACACCACCCAGGCCCCGCAGCAGCCACGGACCATGCGGCTCGCTCTTCTTCCAGGCCCCAGACTCCGGGTGGCAGCTGGAAAACAGGGGTGTGAGAAGACCCTGATCCTCCCTATGCCTGCTCGCATGTGGTGTTGTTGCGTATTGCCCTCAGGTGTAATTAAAACTGGGAGAAATGGTAACATTGTTTATCTGGAATGAAGTTTAGATCTTTGAGTCCATCTCATAGAAAATGGAAGCAAAAATAAAAGTGTTTATATTTTTGTTGAGTGTAAGTATTTTGATCACATCATCTCTTTCATACATGTTGTTCTACTTCAAGCTGTATAGGCTTAGAAGCCAGCTACCAGTTAGGTTAATCAGGTGATGTGCATCAATGTAATGAGAATGAGTGTGATCAAATGACATCAACACCCTATATAATGTGTGCTTAATTATTAAGCGACTTCCTTTCCTTATGGGAAAAAATTGGAAACATGGAAAAAAAACGGTTAATCAAAAGCACATGATGTGTGATTCTCAGGGACAAAGTTAAGGTAAGGACGGGTGGAAAGCAACCACCTTTGAACAAGAAACATTGGATAAAATGTCAAGATGTAAATAAATTTCTTAAGACCATGAGTGAAAACATGGGAGTGACTCTTGAAGGGCCGGATGGACCCCAGGCTGGATTAGTAAATGGCAGAGAGCTCCACCCTGATGCTAAGATGCCAGCAAGATGGAGGTGGGGTACTGGTGTTGGCTGGTATCATAAAAGATTAACTTATAGGACCTTTTCAGGTTGAGGATGAAGTGAAGCTCAACTCCCAGACCTATTGCCTGTTTCTAGAAGGTACCTTCTTCAAGCAGTGGTTCAGGAAGAAGTTGGCATCGTTCAAGAAAAACATGATTTTTATGCAAGGCAATGCTCCATTACATTCATCCAAATACTCCAGAGTGTGGGTGGCCAGTAAAGGTCCCACATAGTAGACGACTTCACAGTTGTATCTCCAGTCTAGTTTGTTTCCCAGGTGAACACCAAGGTATTTATACTCCTCCACCACATCCACACCTTCTCCCATGATGTTAAACTTCAACTTATTCCTGTTTCTTCTACAATCATCTCCCTTGTTTTGTTGACATTCGGTATTAGATGATTGGTTCCACACCATGCCAGAAAGCTGTTCACCAGCTCTCTGTAATCAGCATCTTGTCCACCTTAGATGCACCCAATGATTGCAGAGACATACGAGTATTTGTGCAGGTAACTTGACTCTTGTGCTGGAAGCCAGAGTTGTTGAGAGTAAAAGAAATGGTGAGAATACTGTCCACTGTGGTGTTCCTGTGCTGCTGACTACTTGATCAGACAGCTGACCCTTCAGTCTAACAAACTGTGGTCTGTTTGTCAGGTGGTCTTTAATCCAGGAAATTGTTGATGCCTCCCCATGAGTCTTCTGGAGTTTCTCACAAAGTAAGTCAGGTTGAATGTTGTTAAATGCACTGGAGAGATCAAAGAACATGATCCTCACAGTGCTGTCTGCCTTGTCCAAATGACAGTGAGTTTTTTGAAGCAGGTGTATGTTGGCATCTTTAACTCCACAGCAATCAGCAAACTGCAGGGGATCCTGATAGCTGCTTGTATATTTGCTGAGGTGAACCGACAGTAGTCTCTCTAGGACCTTCATGATGTGGGATGTCAGGGCAACAGGTCTATAGTCACTGAGTCTTCTTTGGTACTAGAAAAAGGCAGGTGGTCCTCCACATGACTGGAACAGTCTCCTGTGTCAAACTAAGGTTGAAGAGGTGCTGTAGGACCCCACAGAGCTGCTCTGGACAGACCTTCAGGACTCTGAGGCTGACACCATCGGGACCTGGTGACTTATTATGATTCTGTCTCTCTTCTTGCCTCTTTACTTGACTTCTAGAGACAGACATGTGAAAAGCAGAGGGAACAGCACCATCTTCTGATTTGGCTGAAAACAAAGTCATAGACGCAGAGGAGTCGATGGTAGAGGAGGGCTGGATGTTCATGTGACTGTGAGCTGGAGAGAAAGATGTTTGACAGAAAGAGTCAGTTTGACATTTAAAACTCTTAATGGTCTAAAAGCCATCTTTTTAAGAGTTAGATTTACTCTTATCCTACAAGTCTTACTGGTCCTTCAGGTATTATACATAGGCTTTGAGGTGTGAACTAGAACCCAAACAGTTGTGTTGTTCCTTCTCCTATTAATTCTAGGAACTATTATATCATCTATGTATGTTATTTCATGTAAATCTAAAGAATTAATAGCATTAGAAAGATGTTATATTTGATAACTGATCAAAAGTGGACAAAGTCTTGCTCAGTACGAAGAGTGGTCATCTTGCAATGCAAACATTCTTAGTTCATTACAGAATCCTCCACATAGTGAAGTACCCTTTGGCAAGGTACTAGCTTTAAGATACCTACCGATCTGGGTGTCAATGTGACACACAGATGACTGTGAGCATGCTTTAGTGACTACAAGTGGTGACATGTGGCTCTTGTGTAAAGGGCTTTAGGAGGTACTGTAGGTGTGACTAGACAAGTGTAATTTCAATTCTCTTTTTGCTCTGAGTCCATGCAGCTATATAAAAGTCAATCAGAGCTATCAATATTACATGACCTTTGGATAAACTTAATATTGTTGCTGAATATCTTTTATATGAATTTAATTGCAGGTTTAAACAACTAACTTTTAGGTTTAAGAACAAAAAAAAAACTAGTGCTAATTTTGGAAAATAATGTAAAAAAAAACAGTTTCTAAGCCAATTACAAGAAAGATAGATCCAAAATATATTACTGCCACTTTAAATGATCATTCTGTTGTGATCATTTAAATCATTATTATTATTCATCAAAAAAGCTGTTAAAAATTCTGAAACCATTAGCTTGCTCTTTGTGTTTTTAACCACTATTATGAGCCATTGTAGAAAGTCCCAAAAGCATTTGTGACTCTGGAGCCCAAGGTTGCAGACTTTTGTACCATTTTGTCTTTTTCAAAAGGACATTGAGTGCATATTTAAATAAACAGAACCCTAAAAAAGGTCACGATGATCTGTGTTTCTTCATATTTAAAGAAAGTAATAAAAACAATTCCTCAAATGATTCTGGCATTTGTAGAAAGGAAATAATTTGGTAACCCAAACTGATTTAAAACATGAAGTGTTTTGATTGATTTAAGTTCATTCAGGAAAAAGGGTGGTATCTCTTTAACAATGTATAAACTTCTGAATTTAACTGTATGATTTGAAGGTAAACAAATAAATAAACTAAAATACAGTTGAAGACCCAATAGGATTTTTACAAAATACAAAAATGTTTTAATTTCACAAACAATAATAATAGCTTTCAGGCCTTAGAAGATTTTGTAACATTTAACTCTAAAATTTGCTAGCAGGTGTTTTTGTTAATGATGGAGCAATTTCCCAGGGAAGGGAAGGTGAGCAATGTCTTTATTATAAAACTAAAAGACTAAGGGCCTCATCTTCAAAGGGTTTGCACATCTTAAAATAGGTACAAATGTGTTTGTAAACACAGAAAAAACAGGAAAGAAAGTATTTGATTCCAAAAAAAAGATAAGACTGAAAGAGAGTGGTGGACGTTTGTGTTTACTGAAGTGGAAGCTAAGGCTGCCGAGGCGTTAAGATATAGCTGCTAAGTTAATGGTTGCATGAGTAAATGTTATCTGTTCTGAGACTAGTGACAGACAGACAGACAGACAGACAGACAGACAGACAGACAGACAGACAGACAGACAGACAGACAGACAGACAG
>JAUZNJ010032651.1:0-13580 GCA_034780135.1 Jordanella pulchra | reverse complement strand
TTCCTTCCTTCCTTCCTTCCTTCCTTCCTTCCTTCCTTCCTTCCTTCCTTCCTTCCTTCCTTCCTTCCTTCCATCTGCATCACTTTAGACACCTTTTTAGCATACTATATTAAAGTTAAGAGAAACGTAGAAATGCTTCAAAAGTATATTTTCGTCACATTGCATCCACAAACTTTAATAGGTTCTACGGGGTTTTTTGCAATATACTTTAGATCACCAGATTGTGCAATGCAACTGCAACTTTTAGATGTATCTTTTCACCAATACATCTGACCAAATTAGCAGCTCGTTAACCAGGCCTCTGCTGAGCTGAATGAGGGAATTCAGTCATTAGAGTCAGTTGTGTTTGGGAAGAGATGCCACTAAAAGCTACAGGGTAGTAGATGGACCTGGGCACCCCAGCTCTACATTTTCAAAAGACCTTCACTGAATCATGTGGAATGTGTTGTTTGAGACTGAAATATTTCTTTAGTTATGAACCAGTCAGAGGAAAGAAGAAGAAAACCGTCATCAAATATTACCATCCTTCAAGGAGATTTCCGCTCTCTTTGTGTATCCTTGAAGTCTGCATCGCTCGCTGTCCTGCTCTCTGTGTATAAAACAGTTAGCTAGAAATGTACAGCAGTCTGGTGCAGAGTTTTCCTCCTGGCAACCTGTGTCACCCTGCCTCTTCTTATTGTCAGTCTTGCTTCCTTGTCTCCATTTTTTCCTCTGACGTTTATCCGCTGCTTTATGTTGCCAACCAATATAATACTCTGTCAGTCACTCAGCTTGTATCTCGGCTTAGGTAGCTCTCGCAAAAACATGCTTTTACCTGACTAACTAACTTATTATATCACACATGGGCACACATACAGGTTTAAGCTGTCTATGTGATGGATGTGCCCTCTCAGACAGAACTGCTGTGTGTTGCATCTCAACCTGCACCCTCACCTTAAGGCTGCACTGTATTCCCTACCAGGGCAATACACTGTTTTTGTTTAGATGGAGGAGGTTTGAGAATCAATATTTTTTAGCAAAAAAAAAAAAAAAAAGTAAAGCGTTTTAAAACACATGAAAGCTCAGGGACTCTGCCCCTTTCAGCCTGACTGTCACACATACAGTCACACACAGGCAACCCAGGCTCCTAGAGGCTGATAAAGACCTTTTTGGCAGAAGCTCTCCTCTGTGCTGTGGGCTCATTAATGCTCTGAGTGTGTCCCTGCGAGTGAGGACTAAGCTCTCAGTCCTTATCAACAACACCAGGCCTGGTCGGCTACACACATACATACGCCAGCATGGACAGAAATACACACACAATGGATTATGAAGAGTGCGGATAAGTCGCCAACATCATCTCAGATATCCCCTTACAGGACAATAACAGACACCCCCACTCCCATCCCAGTGTTAAAGTCATGGATAGTGTGTGTTTGTGCTTCAGGCTTGGTGGGAGGGGGGGGGGTGCAGTGCCATCCAGTTGATCCATTTGTATTTGTTGATCCATCTGTATACAGCTGCCGTCGTGGATGGGTCATTGGCAGTGTGTGTTTAGGTTCGGGGAGTGTGTAAGTGTGTGTATGCCAGATTTGAACTTGAGCATCTTTTGGTATACCAACTCAACGTCGGATGTTATAGAAGATCACGCCTACTCTCTTTATGGCTGTTTGTTTCCTGTAAAACACACTCACTTACACACAGTTAAGGTTATTTACATATTTATTACTGCGGCATGTTTGTGCTTCTTAAATTGGGTATCACGTGCACAAGTGTGTGTGTTAGTGCAGACTAATGTTGCAAGCTTGGCTTGGTGAAGACAGCGTGGGCGGCTGTTGGTTTATGCCTGTTTCGAGTCGGTTTGTGTATGAATTGTTGTTTCCATGTTTTGTCTGAGCCTTCAGGCCATATCTATTCGTCTTGGCAGTGAATTATTATTACTTTATTCCCAGGGTGGGCAGGGGTGACACACAGCAATACCCACCTCCACAGTCTGCCACGTTCCACAGGATCTGTGCACACATTCCTGCAACAAACACTTATTGGCTATACACGCCATGGAGGACCAGTGGCAATCCTTGTGATTCAGAATCGTACATGTCTGAGAAAGCATTTAGTTCATTATTTTCTGCTGTGTAGTTTCATATAGCATCTGTACAATTTGTCTCCTTTTTTAACATTTATTCATTTTAAAAACACACTAAAGTTATGATGTCATAGATGATTTTAAAGAAATGTGTCTTTTATTTGGATTGTCCATTCAAGTATTATTACTGAAGATTTTACATTGCCTGAAATTGATATTTTATTTTTGAAGCGATTAAGAGACTTTTGGCATATTTCAATATAAATATTTAATTCATTTTGAAAGAACTGGTAGAACTTATTTAACTTATTAGGCAATGCAAGTTTAAAGCTATGACATTTAAATGAGGTCAAAGCAATTCCAGAAATTTCTTTACCTTCATTTCTGTTTCAAAAACATATTTGGTCTGTATTTGGAGTTGCTGTCCATCAATTTTTCCATCTACCTTTTATTTAAGGAGAAGCTTGAGATGGTTCTGCACCTTTATTCATTTACCTGCTTCACCTGCAGTGAATTGCTCTTACAGGGAGCAAAGCTGCCAAACAGCATCATGCTCCCAACTGTGCCAGTTGATTAAATAGTGTTCACTTGGATATTCTAAACATAATTTTTGTTGCTACTCACATATTTTGTAGAGTTTCTGTCGGTGTTACCTACTCAAAATGAATATTTTTTAAGACCATGTTAAGACCTTTATGAATTAAATTTGAGATCTATATGCTGATATACAGAAACATTTAGAAGAATCTTCTCTGTTGAGGCGCTGAGCCATTTGATGCAAAAATGTAGATACTGTCACTCTTCCAACAAATGCATAAACTTTAGTTTGAAGTAGAAAATATGGATTTGGAGAAGTTTGTTCTACCTCGATTCTTTATTTAAAACAATTTTTTTTAATAATTTTTTATTTCTGTCTTTAAGATTCTGGAGTTTGCAGATAACCTTATATTGTTTGTCTTTTTATTTCTATATTGATTTAGATGTTATGATCACAGCTACTACTTGAGAAGCCACCTTACGAAATTTTGAATACATATGATAAATGTGGATGTAAGTATGTTTGCTAAAGCAGAAGTGTACTTATTTTTAGCATGTTCCATTAAGTCTGTGACTGCTGCATAGCCCCATAAAATGGGAGCTCAGCTATCTGGACTGAACCTGTCCCCTCCTCAAACCTTAAAATGTAGATTTACACCAGCTGTTTACTGTCATGGTCGTTTAATTCTGAGCCTATTCAAAGATGAGCACATATAGGCAGGCCACTTTAGAAACTAGTTCTCTCCTGATGAAGTTTGCTAGTCCAAAGGAGGTTCTGTAAGAAGTTTTGTATGTTCCACTCTTAAATGACTTGATAATGTTGGGACACATTGATTGGAGCAAGCCGTTTACAATGTACGACTGGTGTTGAAACACAGTGTGGAGAATTCAGAGACCCTCTGCTTGAAATGTGGGTTCTGATCCAAAGACGACACAGAACTTTCCAAGCCGTTGACTCTATGGCAGCTTGAAAGTGGCCAGAGAAGCAGAACTGACCAAAAGTTACCTCAGGCAATTTCATTTACAGCAGTAGCATCACTATCTTAATGTGACTCCACTGCCCGTTCAGCCAGGGTATCAAGTTATATGCTGTTGTTGTCTTGCAGAAAAACCCTTATTTGTGCTTCATATGACCAACAAAAAGTATTTGTCTTGTATGTTTGGATCGCTGGAAATTTCATTCAAACTTAATTATCTGGATCTTTCAGGGGGGCTTCCATCTTTTTGGCCTTATTATCAACAGTAGCAACAGTATTCCAGCTTGTTTTAGTTTATGACTGGCTGAAGTTTTGCAGGTAACTAGGTTCACAAACATTTGGTGCAAGTTTCATTCAGTATAAAGACTTGGGCTCATTGGTTGAAAGTTGACACAGTTGCGTGTTTCAGCTGGAAAATGATAACACATACACAACACAGCTGGTTTTGGAAGGATTTCAAGCACCTCTTTTATGGCCTGCCCTAAACATCTCATTCCTGTTTATCTTGTATAATGTATTATCATTATGTCCAAAACAAAAATACTCTAAATACATCCTAAAGCCACTATTCATTACCTTGCTAACACATGGTAAATGTAAACTTCTGAGCTGTATGAAGTGTTATTTTATATTTATTGTGAGATTTAAAATCCCACCTCTCAGTATATGAAAACAAGTGTCCTACAGTGTGGTCTGATCTAATTGCATTAAAAAGCAATGAAACTCACAGTGCCCGATAATTGCTTGACCTCTGGAACCCTTCGACTCTTGAGGATTTAATATTTTACAGCTCATGCTAAAACACAGGCTACTGGTCTTAACTTGTCAAATTGTCCTTCTAGATTTAGGGCTGTCACGCAGCTGGCTACTTATGCATAGCTATGTTGCCATTAATATGGCTCATTAATGGCTGCATCTGCGGCTTTAAGAAATGAAGAAGCACAGAGGGCAGGTTCTGCCACACAACAGTAGGAAAGCTCTATTAAGTAGTGCAACACTTGGACATGTGGCCTAACCTGGAGACACAATCTGAAATTACTGTTTCTGTAATTACTTGCCATTTGTTTGAGTAAAATTCTATATACACAGCAGATGTTTGAGAATGAACGATCGATGTGTGTGTGTGTGTATAAATGAGTGTGTATGTATGTATATGTGATAGAATAAATAAATAATTACATTAAATGCATGTCTAGCTGTTAGATAATGTGGCTGTAGGGGTCTTTGCGGTTGTCCATTTGATGTCGACCCTGGTGTTTCTGGCGTATGCGTGTGTTCCCTTTGTCTGTTAAGGGAGTTGTGAAGCATCTCTTTAATTTGGTCTATAATTGAATTTGGCCTGTGGGCATGCCATGCTCTTCAGAGAGATGGCAGCAGATTAGAGGGGGGAAGAAAAGAAGAGACAGCGGGAAAGAGAAGGGAACAAGAGGAGACATGGCTGAGAGAACTGAGAGAGAGGAGATGGCATAAGGATGGCAGATGAGGAAAGGAATAGAAGATCGGAGAAGAGGACGCTGGGGGAGGACACAGCATTGCATCCTCAGTCATCTGTGAGACTTCATAAGTACTAGGTGCATGGGCGAGTGTCTGGCAGTCAAGTCAATATGACATATGAATATTGCAGAAGCTATTCTCTCGCCTTGTGCCCTCCTCAATTATTAATGTCTGGCTTAGAGTTGGCTCAACTTTTACTTCAGGCACTATTCTATCAAATGCTCATGAAAATGAGTGAAAACTCCTGAACAGCAGGACCAACAGTCATATGAAAGACGGAGAAGATGGCTTAGTATATGGGGAGCACATGCACCCAGAGTTGGCAGGGCCCTGCTCACTGACATGACCGCATTATATCAGACAGGATGCAGCAGAAATACAGCTGGATTTAGACAAAATACAACAGTCTCAATTTTAAGCAGTTGTATGCATTAGATAAAATAAAATAGAAAAAAAAACGAGGGATGTGAAAGGTGTCAAGTTACTGCTATGATATAGCAGGTAATAACATTTTTTTTTTTACAGAACAAGAAACTACTCAGATCATGATGGTGACATGAAATCATGGTTTTGTACAGTTGCTCATAACACATTTTAAAGGATCTAAAAGACATCCAAAGAGTTTCTCTAGAGGTGGGTATTAATGCATTGCAAACGTTTTTAGACTACTTGAAGCTTGGACAGAAGTTTGTGTGCAACACCCAAAAATATAGAGCATAGTCATGCATGAGTCTCAACTGTGTGACGCATGGTTGGAAAGACAATTACTGACTGGAAATTCAGAAATCGTATGTCTAGATTTGGCATTTTGCCTCACAGAGTCAAAATTTGTCAGATAATTTATTTTCTTAATTGGTAGTTTTACTGCAGCAGGTCTGTAGGCAATTCTCAATTTTTGCTGCACAGTCCTTTTTTGATTTAGGTGGGTTTTGACTGAAAACCCCGTAGAAGTAGCTCTCCAAAGGTTTTTGTAAGAACAAAGAGTTTTCAATGCAAAGTAAAAAGCTCTAAATGGACAAATGATTTAGATGTATCTATATAATTATTGCTTTATTTTATTAATTTTTATATCACTGTTTATTTGACGAGAAGCTCCAGGATGCTACTTCAAGTGGAAAATCTTCAACTTGATGGATGATTTTAGACAAGACTTTAGGCCCACACCAAATCCTAGAAAGATCATCAAGGCCACGGGTTTCAAAAGAAAAAATGCTACATCAATGTGCAGACATTCTGGATGAAAATGTGCTCCTGAGCACTTTTGATCTCAGTCTTGCGCAGTGGCCAAAAGGACACTGCCAAGATCTCAAAGGAGTGGTGTCAGAACCCCTCTGCAATCTCTAGAGAGATCTGAAATAGCTATGCACAGACATTTCCAATCCAAACTCATGGAGTTGATATGCTCAGCTAAGTTCAGTCAAAATGTACTTAAATTGGATTATATATCTATATATATATCTCTCTATATATCTATATATAGAGAGATATTTATATAGATATATAAAATTCAATTCCACACATTACCAAATAGTAGAAAAAACACAAAATAGTTGCTTTTGTTTTGAATACATTTTCTAAATTGTCCTTCATTGATCATTTTCGCTCTGTTCAATAATTATTTCAGCTGCATGTCTGTTGGAATAATTGAGTCAATAAATGTTGGAAAAAATTATCCTTTTATATATAGTTTTTGAACCATCAGTTGTCAGACATTTGAACAACACTGTTTCAATAGAATAACCTGCTCTTTAAAGGAACTAGGGGCGGGAATTGTGAAAGAATACACATGCATGTAAATTTTTGTAATGCTAATGGGTGGGAATTCACCTATACTGGGCCTGATATCAGTGTTAAGCACTCTTGTAAAAACAACCAAATACTCTGAGTTGATACCACTTCTGAATTTGACAAAGATCACACTATTGAAATAGTTCAATTTACCCCAGCTGCAGCTGCAGGAGGCTCTTCTGTGCTGCAACTAAGCTGTACTATATCCAAGATCTGACTTGACTTAGCTTAGCATTTTAGAAAACAAAATCAAAATCTTTCAAATTGAAAAAGCTTTTTTGGCACTTGTATCAGTACTTGGAACTGGCAAGTACTAAAATATCAGTACTTGTATTTGTACTCGATTAAAAGATCTTGGGAAGATCTTGGTCTTGGGAAATCCCTACTAATGGGTGATGAAAAGTTAAAAACCGAAGTAAATGAGTACACTCATGTAAAACACCGTTTCCTTAAATAGGCTGGGGTGGTGGTCTTAAAATAAAATGTTACATACTGTAGTAAATGGCATTATATCGTCACCAGTGCAGTGCATAACAGTGAATACGGCCTGTCTGCGAAGTTACCCAGAGCACCAGTCCTGTCTCATTTCCTCATCCTGCTTCTAGTTCCTTTAAGCATGACGATTATCTGTATTCAGATTATTTTCAGATAAATATTCTTGTATTTGTTTTTATAAATAAATAATATGTATTATATTATAAATCCGTGTATTTACACCTACAGTAACACTTTTGGTCCACTTTAAACATACCAGCTTTTTACCTGTCCTGCTGTCTGTTGCTTAGCAACATTGCTGCTAGCAAGCGGTGGCTCTTCATCTGCTCAAAGGATGAATTCTCCGACACAGTCGCAAAATAAAAAGTCTCTAAATCTATATTGAAGAAGCTGCTGTTGACACTTAATAATTTTGCTTCTGAAATAGCAGCATATGCAAAACAGAGATTCTGCATTGAGGACTGATCAGAGCATCATATCCAACTGTTTAATGTGTTTTCTACTTGACACGTGGGAAACTGCAGTTTGGACTCATTTAAAAAGATGTCTTTTAAAAATGCCTCTCTCATCTCCTATGTAAAGGTAATGTTTTAGAGTGCAGTGCTAACAGCAGTTGACAGTTTCCCTCCTGGGCCAAGGATCTCTGCAGCTCCTGAAAAATAATCATGGTCCACCTGGCTGCTTCACTGATTCTCTATTTGCATGGCTTCTCAGTTCAGATGAAAGATCAGGCATTTTGTTACTTTTCTGTTTTGGTGTTTTTTTTTTTTTTTTTTTTGCTGTTTAATCAAACAGGGCTCTTGAGAATTGTTTTAACCTTTTCTACTGTTTGATAGCCTAATCATGCTTTTAACTTAGTCAGATTTTTACTCCTGTAGTGTTTTTTTGGTCTTCATGATGCTGTGTTTTTACTAACAAATGTTTTTCACACTCTACAAAAAAATGAGATCTAAAGTAAATTTTCTTAAAATAAGTGCATTTTTTCTTCAGTTGAGGTGGTAAGTGAGACACTTTGCCAGTGGAAGAGGACAATTTACATTTAAAATAAGAAAAAATGACTGCAGTCTCTTATTTAAAGTGCATAATATCCAATGATATTATTTTAAGGGTAAAAAAATAATCATCCTATTGGCAGATCATCTTATTTATGTACTCAAATTAAGGTTAAATAAACTTATTTTAAGACATTTCCACTACTTTCTAGATAGTTTTTTGCAGTGCAGAACAGCCGACTTGTACTGTAATAAAATAACATACAACCAGAGGTGGGTAGTAAGTAGTTACATTTTGAAAAAAATTACTTTTAGGAGCTTTTGCTTTGTGCCATACTTTTTACTTTTACCTGATTAATATTCTTGTCAAGTATTGCCAATTCTACTTGAGTAAAATCTCAGACTACTCTGCCCTCTGTGAGTAATGTGAATTATTTCAAGATCAGGTAAACATACAGTAAACAGTAGATATAATCAGTGAAGGTCTTTACCCTGTCCTAACATATATAAAGTTCTCACTCTAAGGATGGGTTTTCTAAATTTTATGTGCAAAGAAAGTATTTCTTCTTCATAAATGAGTTCTTTTATATTCATGACATATATTTGTGTATTTATGCACCCGAGTCTTTACAATAACAGATCTTGCATATGAAGTCCTCCGTCTGCATCATTTCTAAAGATTAAATCAGATCTTGTTATCCAACAATTACTCTGTTCTCAAGTAACCTTTTTACCAAATACAGTTTTTTTCATTTTATTATTAATTTTATTATCTACCCACCTCTGCATACAACTAGAAACCTTTATTAATTAGGTAACATACAAAGGTAGCAGAATGCACAACATTTTATTTCTAGATATCAGAGAAAAGGAGTTTGAAAAATAAGAATTACGCACTTCCTAGATTTCATCTTTTAAATTATGCACACCTCTGTAACACAGCACACAACACAATATTCAAGTGTGTGTCTGTAGCATAATGAAGAATCTGAAAACATTCAAATGGGTCTTAATATATTTACATGCCACTTTAGTGCTGAGAATACCTCTTAAGAAAACATAATATACATTAAAAATAGCCATAATAGACAAAACTTGCTTAATTTGCACATTGTTTCTGCATGCAAATCTAGTCGATTTGTATGATGCTTACACTGCCGATAAGCTTTTCATTCTGTAATTGTTTGAACTGTTTGACAGATAAATATTAAATGAATGATCACTAGTGTCTAAGCTTATTAACTCTAGATATTATTTCAAGTATTAAAGCATGACATTAAACTAGTCAGTGTTCCAACAAGTTCATGGTGATTTATCATCTTTAGAATTGCATTCATTAGATTTAAGTATCAAATGGTTTACAATAGCTGCACTGATTCCCTGTAACTGCTTCTCCATTAATGCCATCCTCTGCAGTAACACTGTTACCATGACATCAGGCAGGTTTCTGACCAGGTTAACAGGTGCAAAAAGAAGGTAAGCTAGAGGGTAAAAAGAAGGCAAGAGTAAAGTTTGGACAGACTCTGTGACAGACCGAGTTCCGGCAGGATGCTGGGAAGCAGCGGGCTGATCTGACCCCAGCTGGGTGGACGCCCCAGCAAGCTAGACTTTGGAGTGGATGTCAAGGTCCTGCATGTAGATAGACTCCAAAACAGTGCTGCTAAACATTTATGCCTAGACATAACCAAAAAAAAAAAAAAAAACACACACACCCACAAAGACCAACTGCTGGTGTTTTGACCATTGACCTCGTCGGTCTGACGGAGTTTGCAGGCACAACACCTCTCTTTGGCAGCTTCATCTGTTTGCTTACAGCAGTGCTGTGTGTCTTTGTGCCAGTGTGTGCAAAAGTGTGCATTTCAGGAAAAACACTGTAGTTTTAGCTTATTTCCCACTGGAATTGATGAGTCATCCCATATGTATAAAGAAGTCCAGGGGAAAAAAAAAAGAAGCAAAATAAGATGAAGGGTTGAGAGAAGCAGAGAGATTTCAGCTTGTCTGCCAGCGGCTTACAGTGCAGCCCAGAGGAAGCTTGTACATTACTGCTGGTTTTTGCAAGTATTTGGAAGTATCTTGGAAAATTACAATTTATTTTAGAGTTACAGTGGAAAAATGACCAGTCACCAGAAACCTTATTTTCCTGATTTTTAAGTTGCTGGTCTGAGATTAAAACAGTTTCAAAACACTTATGTGTGAAAACTGTAACAGGCTGAAGAAAACTAAAAGTTAACTCTTTGTGGTGTTTGAATTGTATTGAAAGATGACACACAAAAGATATTGAAGGTATTTAAAAGGAAACTGTAGTGGTTGTGATCAGAAAATCTAAATTCTTGACTGAAACTGAAAGCAAAAAATGAGAGTATCAAGGCTGAAAACGGAAAAACCAGAAGCACCAAAAGAATTTATTATATCAAATATTAGAACCATAGCATTATATCAATATCAATTACAAAAGTATCAAAATTTTTATTTACCGCTGAAATTTTTATGTTATGCCCTTTACCTTGGCAGAATCACTGGGAAACTTCCTTGCCTTTTAAAAACTTGTCTGTCGTGTGCTCAACTCTGGAAAACTCTGCTCCGCCACCTCTGCTGTCTTGCTTCAGTCTTTTCTTTGGCGTGCCCGATAAGGTGTCTGAGTGCTGGATGTGCTGTTTGCTTTCAATCCTTTTCCCCCATGCTGGATGTGCTGTTTGTCGCATCATCACAAGTTTTGGACTTGTTGTTTTGATGTTAAATGTCTATTTAGGGTTACACAGTGGAGCAGCTGGTAGAGCTGTTGCCTTGCAGCAAGAAGGTCCTGGGTTCAATTCCCGGTCCGGGGTCTTTCTGCATGGAGTTTGCATGTTATCCCTGTGCATGCGTGGGTTCTCTCCGAGTTCTCCGGCTTCCTCCCACAGTCCAAAAACACGACTGTTAATTGGTCAAGGTCAATTGGTCTCCCTAAATTCTCCCTAGATGTGAGTGTGCATGGTTGTTTGTCCTGTGTGTCTCTATGTTGCCCTGTGACAGACCGGCGACCTGTCCAGGGTGTACCCTGCCTCTCGCCTGAAACGCAGCTGGAGATAGGGACCAGCAACACTCCCGACCCCATTAGGGAAAAGGGTGTAAAGACAATGGATGGATGGATGGATGTCTATTTGCAGAAAACCAAAAATGTACTCTTTGTATTTTTGGTTTATCCCTTGTGTGATTTATTTAGGCTGAGAGAGAAAACACAAGGTTTTCAGTGGGTAACAGAAAGGCTGAATTGTGTACATGAATCTGTTTGATCCTTTTAAGAATTTAGCCTACATCATGATATGGTTCAAGATGGATTTGGAATATGATTCAACATTTTCATCACATTCTCTGTCTAAGTTACACTTACTTTATACTTGACACAACAACTTTACTAATCACTAATCTACACGTTAAGATAGTTTAAAAAACAAACAGTTTAATCTGTCTTTTTGATTCAAATAGCAAAATCCTGCTTTACATGGCTGCTATCACACATTAGCAGCGGGCAAAGTTTCTACTGTAGATCAGAGTAGTCTGCGAATAATTTGAAGGTTGTGAGTCCGAATCCAGCTTCCCCTAACACACACATTAACTGGCCAGGGTAATTTGTTTAATACTGCACAAGTTCAGAAAGTAATTGAAACCAATCACTTCAGGAAAACTTATAGATGTCATCTTCTAAAACAGTATTTCAGTATTGGCCGTAAAAATCTTTAAAAAAAATCCAAAAAAGGTAACCGAATATCCATCCGTGCTTCTCTACTATAATAGTCCCTCAAAGTTACGTTATTTCCTTAAAAGAAAACACATTTTATGTATAAATTGAAATGCTAAACATCATGAAAGCTTTCTATATACATAATGCTCTATTTCTTAATTCCTTTTAGAAAACACCTAGGCTGTTTTTGAGATTTGTTATTTTATTTTTTATCATTTACATTTGATGAGCTGCTCCAGGGTGCTGCTTTATGTGGAATATATTAAAATTGATGGAGGCTTTTGAATGCCTCTGCATTTACACAGTGAGGCAAGCCAACAATAAACAAGACTACAGCCCTGCACAAAATCCTGCATTGATCATCTAGGCATTCTGAATAAAGTTAAAAATACGACTGTCAAACGAAAGCCACACAATTATTCATTTTAAGCTTTAAAAAGCAGATGGCTGACATCAATTGTTTTAATTTATAACCCTACAAACAGAATTTGAAACTGTATAACCAGTTTAAAAGCTGAAACATTGTATGTTTACATCTTTGCAATAAAACACTGTTGCAAATATGTGAACAAATACACAGTTTTAATTAAAATGAATGTTTGCTGCAGCTCCTTTGGCATTGATATACTATAGCAGGAGGACCAAACCTCATCTTGCTTGCATGTAAATATTATTTTATTCTGCTGCCTCAGCAAGTCCCTGCATATGCAGGAGACATGGATCACACATTGGCAGGGCACCAACAGAAAGTGCTGTTAAACTTTTCCACACCTCTCGCTTTCTGTGAATGAAACAGTGGCCCGTATTAGAAGCACAACAACAAGGAAATAATGGTTCCTTAGGGTCTACTGGACCCCTTCCAGAACCACCCAGCAGGAAACATGGAGGATCACCCACTGCCGTCTGGCAGTACAGTTCTTTTTCTTTGTCTTAGCTATTTTATCAATAATAATAAACGCAGCAACAGAAGATGGATATCAGGAGGGATGACCAAAGGGTCAAAGTTTTTTTTGTCTGCTTTTATTCAACTGAGAGTAAATCAAAGTGTACAAACATGGAGATAAGGTAAAGATAGATGGATTTAGTTGTAAGAAATAAACTGGTTGAGAGATAATGTACATCAAATTAATGCAACTTTGATTTATATTGCATTGGATTTTGGTCATCCTTAAAACTGCTGATGTGAGGATGCTCCATAGAAAACGCCTTCAATCAATTTATAAATCCAAACTGTACAATGTAAAAACAGTGTAAAAACAAGCAATCACATAAAAGGTATACAGTACCCTCCCCACCACTTCCCCTTGCAACATGAACTCTAATCACTTGACACTGTTCTGAGGAAGCTGTCAGGAAGCGGCGAGCTGGAACAACTGCGACGCCAGCAGCGGTTGTTTGGTGGGTGGTGAGGCAGAGGCAGAACCAGGTTGTAGTGGAAAAACAAGAGGTTTAATAAACACAGAGTCCAGAGACAGGGTTACAGGTGATGTGTCCTCAGAACAGGCAGCACGGCA
>JAUZNJ010032650.1:0-13581 GCA_034780135.1 Jordanella pulchra | reverse complement strand
GCGCAGTCCTAGGAACAGCTAAGATACTGCGCAGAACCCTCAAACTCCCAGATCTCTGGTAGAAGACCCGAGCTTGAGGATGATACAGATAACACCCTATAAGGGTGAGAGCGTGATTGTTATTTATATAACAATAGATATATACTAGGAGAGGTTAACCTAAAAGCCTCAGATTGTTGGAGGTCTGTTGAACACCACCTCTAGTGGTCAATAGGGATGATATAGAACTAATTTTCATCTCGAACCATGATAGCTTTTAAGCTTGAATATCCCCAGTGGTCCAACAACTGTGATGCTGCTTGTTTGTCTGATTGACGAGTGTACAAGAAACGGTGAGTAGGCTAAAAAGGTTCCCACTTGGGATTTTACCATGTATATAACAAAATGCAATTAACTGCGCTACTAGACTATTTATTTAGACTATTTATTTGTCGTTTTAGACTATTCTTGCATTCCAGGGAAAACTAAAACCTGATTCAGACTCCTCCCGGGATTATTACCAGTGTTCCTACCTGGGCAATTCTGCTCTCTCTTATCCTTCTGCTGCTTTTACCAGAAAATCAGTCCAATTATTGAAATCCTGTTACGTTTTTTAAGATACTTTTTTTTTAGGTTTACAATAGGAGAATAAATTTCCTTCAAGTGTTTTCTAGGTTTTTAATTTATCCAGGCAGATATACACCACAGTATATGTATGCAGAGTGTGTGTATGTTTTCATATCTTTGTCAAATCAAACAGAAAAGCAGGAAAGGCATATAAATTTCTGCAGCATCATTAAGCAGGATATAATGGAAGAAGCTGTAGGAAGCTGATTTATGTGTCACATGTTGTTGCCATTTGTTTTGGATTTTATTCTCATCAGTATTCCTGGTTGTTAAGAGTCACTTCCTGAACATTAATTAGTTTAGACATGTTTGTGGGTGGATCCTGTTTTGGCATTAGGGTGAGGACCATTTTCCAATGTTACCAACAGGTTAAGAACTCATGTACGAAAGTGAGGCCATTTTGCTTGTCTTTGCTTTCTTTTTTGCCCACAGTTAGATTTTTGACTAAAGTATGACTTAAGTTTAAGTTAAGGGTAGGGTTAGGTACAGTAGTGACCGTTAATTAGGTTTTGAGTAGGGGCGGACTTAGCCATTTTGGGGCCCCAGGTGAACTTCAGTCAGGGGGCCCTCCTCAAGGCCAGCCTGCTGTTTTTTTTAATTTCAGGGGCTGTGTCTTCTAAGGACCCGGTCTGCCTGGACTGGGTCCTTTGAGGACCCTGAAAATAACAAGGATGGAAGAGGTTTTGCTCTGGATTCAAACAGATCCAGCCTTCTCCATCTTTCACCGCCCGCTCTGTCGCCTAGCAACCATGACAGTTGATACACAAATCAGTAAAGAATGGATGCCAGACTTCGTCCTACTTTTCTGTAGGCTAATTTCATTGTTGATGAGCTTTAGCAGTAGAACCGTGGTCACAGATATCAGATCTGTAGTTCACTGCGCAGATATTGGAATCTGTGCTTAAATATTAGCCAAACCCATGAACACAGTCACCGAATAACCCTCTCAATAAACCAAGCATTACTGCCACATATCTGACTCTATTAATTTTTAATTATTTTTTTATTAAATATTTAATTATATGAAACTGCATTAACAACCCTAGAACCCCAGGGCTTCGTAAAAAATGGTAATGTGTCTAAATCAGAAACACTGCTGCACTTGTATAGTCATGGCTTTTAGCACCTTAAAGGAGGGGATGAAGGTTGAATATCCCTCTATCTCCCCTCTTTAAAGGAAATAGAACAAAAAGTTGAACAAAATGTTATTTTTCTGATATTTTCTTCATTTATTTTTAATGCAGCAGATGAAAAAATGATGTCACTGAAGATCATTAAACTTACCGAGTTATTTAGAAAACCCTTTATCTGAATTTTTGATCAGTCTAATGAACAGAATTTTTTAAACTTGGAGAAATTCAGAAATTGAAATCTCTTAAATCTTTGCCAAAAAACAAGTGTTTTTAAGATCCTAAATTATTTTGTTCTAAATGAGAGATTTCCAAACATTGGATTAACATTGATTATATGAACAGTTTCCTTCTTTCATTAATATATTCTGTTGTTGTGATAAACTAAAGGAGTTCTCCTTTGGGAGGTGACTTCTTAAGCCAAAACTCAATACATGAATTAATTCAAAATTAGTGCCACCTTAAACACCTACAGCAATAAATGAGCACACATTAAAGCAATATTAATGGAAAGTATTATCACTGAGGAATTAGTTTTAATTGCAGGGTGCTAGTTGTTAATAACTTCCTTAAGTCCCATGGTTTCTAATGTTTTGAATGCATAACTCTAATAACAAATTCAGTTATGATACTTGTTCATTTGCACACAACATTTTACTTTCTGCAGCTTAGATGTCAAGTTTCTACTTTCCTCCTTCTTCTGCCTCCTTTTAGCACCGCTAGGGTATCTTATTTTCATTTTTATTCTCTCTTCTCGTATTCTCCTCTTTCTTGGTCACCACTTCATGCCGTTTGTTTTCATTTGTCGTCTTCCGCACATGCGCAGTGAGATGGACTGATCCACTGTAATGGAGACTGAAGGGGTGGGCGACAAACACAATACGATACGCATTCTGCTGACGTTTTAGCGCAAGGATTTTAATCATAAAAATTATGTGCATAAATAAGTAATAACTGTATTAGCCTTAAGTGCATGAGGATTTCTACGGGGCCCTTTAGGAACTTGGGGCCCTAGGCAACCGCCTAGTTTTGCCTAATGGTAAGTCCGCCTCTGGTTTTGGGTTATCGTCAAGGTTAGGGCAGAGAAAATGCTGAAAATTTATGAAATACAATGGGAGTCCACACATGGTCCTCTCTTCATACAGTGAGATGAGAATGGGTGTGTTTGTGTGTGAATATCCTTGTTGACTGCCGTCCTTTAAAACCCTAGCATTGCAAAAAGTTTTTGACATTCTCTGTGAAGTTTCAAAGGTTTAATTTACATACTGTAAAATTGTCTTACTGCAGTAAAATTCCAACATCTGGGACTTTATAGACACTAAAAATATCAGACACGTACAAAATATATGCTGGCAAATAAGCTCGTTAAAGAATAATTTGACTTTTAATAGGTCTGCTGTAATAGTGCTCATATGTCATTGATTAAAAAGACAAACATGGCAGACACTTTTGGGTAATCGATGCAGTGAATCCTTAGGGTGTCAGAAACTTGTAACCACAACTCAGACCATCTGCTTCCACAACAGTAAATGTCAAACCAATGACTGAAAATGCTAAATGGCAAAGAAAAACAGTCTGTCTAAATGACAACCCCCATAAAGCTAATGCACAAATTAGACAAAGCCTCTTCCTGAGAACTTTGGTAATAAGATGCCAAGAGAAACAATGGGACTTTAGTCTTTGCAACAGACGTAAGACTTGGCTAAAGAAAAGATCTTAAAATAAGGCGCAAAGCAATTTCCATTTGCACCTTAGTGGACTATGTGTGCAAATTATTTTTGCATGCCTGCCTACAATTACAATAATATTCTAACGGCACACAATCATGAGTGGAGGATATGCAAGTGTTTACCAAAGAGATTTTACAAATCTGAAACTTAACTGCAGAAGCAGTTTTGCATTTCTGAAAGTCGGGTGCAAAACTGTAAACTGACTGCATTGGTAGGATGACAGAGAATGTAAACATACTCAGACAGTCAGAAATAGGAATAGTAGAATAGTATAACATTAATAAAGAAAAATAGCTACAAAGGGTGGCACTAATTAATGCAGTCTCTTCATTCAATTAAACGGAAATTAAAAATATTGACTAAAATTATATGCTGTTGCATGTTTATAAGAATAACTAAAATATTAAAAGAGTCTGCAGATAGATATGGGTGTGTATGCTTTGATGGGTTCAGAGTCTCATTGTGACAGTGTGATGTAAAGCAATGTATCCTCTGAATAGTTAGGGTATCTGATCATATTGTTTGCTATAATCTGAGCTAAGGGGGAATGCAGATATTAAATAGGAGGGACCCCAGAACGAGACCTTGGGGAACTCCACATATGATGTTTCTGGTCTCCGATTTAAAGTTCCCTGCTGACATAAAAGTCCCTGTCCTTCAAGTAAGATTCAAACCAGTCAAGTGCTGTACCAGAAAGGCTGACCCAGTTTTTCAGAGGTTCTAATAAAATCAAGTGATCAACAGAGTCAAGAGATCAACAGTAAACACTGCACTGAAGCTCCATAATATTGCACTCTGGTACTTGCTCAAAGTGCATGTATATATATGTCATTCAAAACCTTAATTAAGGAAGTCTCTGTACTGTGATTGTCATGGAAAACTGACTGGAAGACATCAAAGCAGTGGTCATTGTTGATAAAACATTTAACTATTGAAACACAACTTTTTCAATAATCTTACTAAACAATTTCTTCTAAACTTTTGCAGCTTATTTAGTGGGGTATTTGGGGGCAATTTAACAGAGTTTATTCCAAGTGGTGACAGCATTTATTCTGGAGTTGATGTTGACGTACAGAATGCTTTTCCAATGCCTTGTATTTTCTCAGTAAATAACTTTGCAAAGTCATTGCAGGCCTTTTTAGACTGGAGTTCATTGGTCACAGAGATGGGAGGGTTTGTTAACATGTTGACTGTGGTAAATAAATCACAAGCGTTATTAATGTTTCTGTTAAAAATCTCAGAGATAAATAATTATCAACCAACTCATCTACTGAGTTAAGGGCTAAGGTCGACGCAAATTGATAAGCTTGGTGATGATAAAGTCCTTTAAAGGATGGGGATGCATCTGTCCACTAAATGCTAATGATCTCTTCCTTGTATAGCGGCTTTCATATCCAGGGATCTCAAAGTGCTTCACACCGTATTTTAGTTATTCACCTATTCACTCTCTGATATAAGCTAAAGCTACCCTAGAGCAGACTGACAGATGTGAGGCTGCAGCGTATCAGTGACACCGGGACCTCTGACCACAAACAGCAGGCGAAGTGGGTAAAGTGTCTTGTTCAAGGACACTACAATGGTGACGGATGGATGGGAGGCTGGTTCATCTCTTGAGCCACTGTGCCCCACGATGCAAAGAGAAAGAGCCCTTTATCTGGAAAGACAAAACAGTCTACTGACATAGTCAGAGATGAACAAATTAAAATGTTGATTCCTTACCTTTGATTACATATAAGTCCAGTTCACCAGTTAAAACTATCTTGGAACAGATGAAAAAAGTGATATCATAAAACCCTGACTTTAACTTATGTGAATTATGTGAAAAATTAAGTTAAAAATTTGACCCAAAACTGGATTTTCAGTGTAGTATTAATGATGATACTTTGATTTGAGCATATTTTCAGGCTAGAGAAGTATTGATCTATACAAGTGATCATGCTGAAACTGTAGGCTAAGGGATTCTAAATATGTAATAGATCTGTACCTTTTAGCATGGGCATATTAAAATACAATCCTCCTTTTGCTCAACAAGTAAAATAATCTGAATCACTGCACAGGGACTAATGGATGCTAAGAAGCATATAAAGTTGTGTATGTCTCTCCAATCAAAGTTAAAACATGTTTGACTCAACAAGCAGTTAAAGGTAGTGTGCGTTTCCAAAAAAGTACATGCAAAACGCAGAGTTAAAAAAAAAAACAAGCTTGTCACACATTAGCTACATATAATATTGCTTTCTTTATTTGAATTGGAAATGATGGGTGAAGCACATGGACCAAACGTGCATGTGTCTCTACCACTCAGCCCAGAATTAAACAAGCATTTTGTTGGCCCTTAGCTGACTCAGAACCACCATCCTTTCCAATTCAATTCGGTTCAACAATTAAATTGCATGTACTGTCAGCCAGTGGAGGTGTCAGATCTTAAGATCAACACTCTGTCCCTAAATCTTACAGTAAAACAAACAAAATGAGTTAAGTTATAAAGTATGTTTAAAAATATGCAAAATATCATTCTTGTTTTCTTCTGTCTTAGCAAATATTTTGATGATAATGTAAAAATACTCATCTCCATATATATCTTACTTTCTTTGAAATTAAAATCTATTGTTTGCAAACCTTAAAAACGTTCAAGTCATTTAAAATTCAATTCATTCACAAATTTGAACCAAAGATGAAACAAAAAGACATAGAGCAGCAAATATGTTGTGATCTCTACATTTGTGATCTTTAGCTGTAACAAACATGTCCTGACAGTAAATTTCTCACCTGTCAACATGTATGCTGCTCTTTGTTTGTAACACATGCAGCTTATAAATACTGCAGGAGAGGATCTTCTCATTCTGTGTTCCGTTTGGACCTAGTTATACTGCAGCAGCAGACTGGACTGCAGATCCCCCAAAATCCATCTATTCAGAGGAAAGATGTGTGGGTACGTAAAAAAAAAAATGAGAATTTGTAACTCATCAATACTGTAACTGTAATTATTACAAAGACAATAGATTTTAGAAAGAGGTGAGATTTTCAACAAAGCCAAAAAGTAAAATGTTTTTGTGGTGATCCATATGTTTTGTGTTTTTTGGCTACATGACTTTGGGATGTTTATCATTGTGTTGAGATCATATTTCAGTGATGTAACAGGACCATCTACCCTCTGATATCGCATCCCTTGTGACAGAGTTTATTTAAATGTCCCGATCCCATTCAACTTCCTATTGCCAGTGGCTACGGCTTTATAAGGTGAGGTACGTCGCTTCTGAGTCGAATGCTATGCTAAGTAGCAACCAAATCCCTCCGGAGAAGTCAGACTATTTTTCATAAACTAGAAGGAGCTGAACGTATTGACCGTCTTTTCCTATGATTCAAAACGAGCTGAATGCAGTGTTTTGTAAACTCACCTACTGAAGCAGATGAGCGAGAGCTATCCAGCTTCGGTCGACCCATGGAACAGCCAGGCCCAATTGCTGTTTGCCGAGGATCCTAACTTTGAAGCTGCCGGACCGTGCTGTACTGGTTCTGCCACCCTCTACGCCCCCAAATTCAACCATACAGCCCATGCCACTCACGTCCTTTAAGTGACAGTTGGATCTCAGTCGTTTTGTCAGTGGGCAAGACACTTCATATACAAAGCATACTGATGGTGGTCAGAAGGCCCAGTGATGTCTGTGCACAGCAGCCTCGCTTATGTTAGTGTATCCCAGGGCGGCTGTAGCTACAGTGTAGCTTACTACCACCTCGGTGTGTGTGTGTGCATGACAGTAGTGGGAAGACAAATTAAAAGAAAAAATATGAGACACAACAGAGTCACATATATGGACTGATCATGTTAACAATGCTTTCTAAGATGGCAAGCACTGTTGCAATATCTCAGATCTATAAATATTCTCACAGAATCATTTGTTTCTAAAAGTTGCTCTGTGAATTTTGCCATCCATGAAAAAGACTTTTAACCCTAAAAATATCTAGTTTAGGTGTTCTAGAGATATATATACCTTTCCATAGATTATATAGTTTTTCCTACCCAAAGTGTAACGCTATAAGGTATATATTCAAAAGTTTTGCATAATCTCCCTGAATTGTCAAATTAGTTCAAGCAGAGATCCTTTTTCCCAGGAAAAAATAATCATCTTCCTTAAAAGAGTCACAAGGTTAGGGGAAGAGAATTGGAAGGTAATTGGAGAAATCTAAATAGACATAATTAACTATAATGTGATATCATTGGTGTATCAATTAATTAAATATTTTTTGACTTAAAATAAAGAAATAAATGTACTTAAGTATATTCCATCTTACTGCAGTTTGCCTGTGGTTTCCTGTGCAGAGCTTTCAGCATGCAGCTTTCCTTAAATTATAGTTGCAACAGTTTGGTTCATTTCCATTTGCTGAAGGATGTCTTGCTCTCATTTAAAATCATCTGATAGCTCTCCTGAAACACAGGAGACACGTGTACAAGGGAGTAGAGATCAGTGTCTACGCTCAATAAAATGAGCACTTCCTATCAAACGCTTTATGAGAATATTGCAGATGACACATCAGCAGGGTCAGTAAGAGAAAAGTGTCCTCTTTGGACCAATTGACTCCTCTAATCAAGAGCTGTTTTGTAGCATGCCACCCAGCTTCACTCTACCAAGTCAGATGATGTGAGAAAGGTTCACCTTGTGTTTTAAGGAATTAATTCAGAATTTATGTTGACATGGCCTAATTTGAGTATCTCAAAGGGGCTGTAATCAGCATAAAATTCTAGATGCATATGCTGTCATTAACTCGTATTCAGATAAACTATTGAAACATGACTTGAATTTGGGGTTTGTGACCTCTTATAAACGTAAAATAAGGTCTTTTATTTCTCGGAGCTGAAAACACTTATGTAAACAGGTGACATGCCGCAAAACGTATCTTTAAACTTAAAATCACTCTCTTTGTAGAGGCTTTGTGTGAGGAGTTTGTTTAATAGCGAGCAGGAAAAAAAATGAGCCCAAACAGAGAAAAGCTGATTTTGATACTTCATATAGCCACAGCTTGAGATGACTAAGAGCTTCCAGGGGGTTTACAGCAAAAATGAGTCAACTAACAGTCAGAAAGAGAGAGCCTGTTGACACCTGTGTGCAAACAAAACATAAAGTTGACACAGGTTTCTGTTGGTTGGAATGAAAAAATATTTGTTTAGACCAAAAACAAAGAAACTCACCAAAAACAAACAGATATAGTTGGTTTGACCTTCTTAGAGCTTGATAAGTGTACTGTGTTCTTTCACATTACAAAGCATAGTATCAACAGTAACCTTTGGAATTCAGCAGAATAGCAATTTATTCCACTCAGTGACACATTTCATTTAATCTGAGAATGCCATTTTTAATATGGTGTTTTTTTATTCTTTTTTTGTTTTCTTCACAGTTTTTTCCCTTGCCTGCTGTTGTTCCATATGGATGTTTCAAATGTGGGACAGTCAATGATTGTTCTATTATACTCTATTTTATTAAAATCCAACAAAAAAAAGCTTTTTTTCTCAATAGTATACAAGATAAATCTCTCCTACCACACAACAACAAACCTGCTGGACAAAAGAAACTAAGTTTTCTGTCATAGCAATTAGGAGTTTTAGTCTTATGTTAGAATTGTTTCTATTTTTATGTGAAATATTGTCATTTTTTTTCTCTTAAACTCAGAAGGATGGAATGTTTTGTTCTAAATTGTTAGAATATCTTAAAAATAAATGTAAGTGTTAACATGTCTTCAAAGAACATTTCTAATGGTGAAATATTGATAATAGTCAAAACTCATTTATTACAATGTATATTTCGTTTGTTTTTAATATCTATCTAAAACTGACGTAATTGTTATTTTCACAGCTAAAATGTTGAGACTTATTAAAAACTTGTTTTTTTTCCCAACTATACTGCTTTAGATTTTATTTTAGAATCTGTCTGCATCTGCAAGGCTGTTTTTGTTAATACAGGATCAGGTGAAAGTCAATAAACTGCAAAGTAACTCCAGATTAGGTTAAGTTTAGGTTAGGTTATGACTTTATCATAAAAAATATTAAGTGTTTTAGCATTTCACAAAACTGTAATTTCAATACTCATCAAGGGAGTTTAAAAGAGAATTGTTCCTGAAACCATTCATTCTCCACTATGAATACAACCATGGAAATCATTGTCATCATTAAAAAGAGCTGCATCAAAAAGAGCTTTACAGAACATGATGCTACTGCAAACATGGAATCTACATCCACCTTTGCTTCAGATAAGTGCAGCTACTGTTAAAAAAGCCTACCGTAGTAGTGCTGTGACGGACTGCTTTTGTATGCAACTTGCCTTGAGATAGCACAAGTTAAAGTGACAATTTGTTTTGCATTTTTTACAGTGCATTGACTTTTGGAGTAACTGGCTTGTTGTTTAGTCAGATTTCAATGTTACATGATAAATATTTAATCTCAAAGTAGGCATTTGTGTATGAAGTAGGAGAATGGTGGTTTGTGCGTGATTTAAGTTCTGCAAAGTCAATCATTTCTGCAACTCTATGGTTCAGAGCACTCCAAGCCCAGGGCACCTATCAATTTTTGCATCAGCTTTTAATGACCAATTAAATAGGGTGACAACCAGTCAACATCTACAAACTATGGAAGGTTTAAGGGGACAAAATTAAATAAATGTATCATAAAAAAGATAAATACAATTCCTACCCTATCCCAATTTTTAGTCTCTTGAAAAGTCAATGAGAAAACATGAACCACTGTTATTCAGTGGGCAAGTGGGACTAATGTTGATCCTGCTGAGTTCTGTAGCAGTCTCACCACACTACACCACAGCAAGTCGTCTCATAAACTTACTAGATATATTTCGGACTAATCTGGGGGTAAAGAGAATGAAGTTGCTCGCTCTGTATGTTGTAAATAAATTGTACATAAATTAAACATTTTAAAGTCTTCTGTCTTTTTCTGTAACAGTATTGACTTAAGAGTGAAAAAAAAACCCACCATGAAACAAATAAATACAGAGTGAGACAATTAGATGTAAATAACTTTCTTTTTTTAAAATGACTTTCAACCATTTATTTTCATGATTTAAAATTTATATCTAATTATTGAATTAGACATTACTTTTACATTTTAAAATTGAATGGTGTATTTAAATTATGTATTAAATACATAAATGTTGAATTTAAATATTCAATGAACATTTAATAAAACTTTTATTAATTTCATTTTTACATTTAAGCATTTTATGGTACATTTTTAATTTCATGGTTCATGTAATGAAACATTTCATCCTTTGATGAAATAATTGAATACATAAATTACATTTAATTGCATGTATGCATTTAAGTATCTAATAAGTATGTTTAGTTATTTCATTCTGCATTCTATTATGTAATTGCTATTTGTTTGATTTAAAACTGTAATAAAACAGTATTACAAAAAAGGTTCCTATGTTAATTTATTAATAATTACTTGTCATAATACACAAGTTGCATTTCAAAAAAAGCATATAGTTGTGGTCGTAAACATGAGTCATTTAGCTGGACTTAAAGCAATAATGTCTCTTTTGTTTGGAAAAGGTAAGATTCTAAAACGTACAGGATAGAGGACCATTAGGCTGTGGAGCTTATTAGTTACTTTATTTTACCACCCTTGTTTGACTGACTGTGGTCAGGTTTTAAAGAAATTCATAAAAATAGCAGATAAAGGTAATTCTTTTAATGCCGTCATACTGATTACATTTACAAACTATATTTCAGCTGAACCAACAGCATTAAAAGCAAACCCTACAATGCCTTAATATTAGCATAATTTAACAACTTTATGGGCTGTTTTTGCTAAACATGAAAATCAGCTTTTTTAAATAACATATTTACAAATGCATTTTTTTAAGATACTGAATTTTCTTTTTTGCTTGCTACCTCACAGTTACTTTAAACACAAACTCTGGGGATATCACCACTAAACTTTGGAGCCTTCTTTTTAAGTAATGTACCCCAATACTGTACTGTGTTTTATTGAGTTTTTATATTTTCTTCAGGAAGTATACTTCAACATGGTTCATGCACACTGCAGTTTATCCATTATTTATTCGTTCTTTGATCTTCTACAATAAGTAAAACATGCTGCTCTGACACATTTTGTTGCAAAGCCAAGAAATCATTAGAAGTGCTGCCAAGAACTAGATGGTCCATTTTCTTTGCACACTTGACTTTTTTCATGCTGACTGCCTTTTATGGTTCTAAATGACCCACTTGTCAAATTTCTGTAACCTGTCTGATCAATGGAGACCTGCCAATAAAGGTTTTCTTTAGAAAAAAGAAATTTTGAAGTGTTACAACCTGCATAATTCCTATGCATGTTGTCTCACATTTGTTTTGCATGAAAATCTATAATAGAAAATTGCCTAGGTTCTGCTACTTTGTTGAATTTTATTTTCCTTAATGTACACAAAGCTATTCAACTATAACTGTGTTAACGTACATAAAATATTTGTTAAATAACTAGAATAATGACACCAATAGTCTGTTTTTAAATGTCATTTTAAGGGGTCCTTTGATACTTTTAGATTGCATTAGTTTACAGGAAAGGAGATACCAGAGCACTTTAAGCAACAAATCAAAATATATACCATTAAATTAATTGAGTATGATGAGATTAAAATAAACAGATTCAAATTTGTATACATCATAAATCAATGTTATCTATTTTACATAAGTTTATAACAGCAAGATGGTTGTCATGTGCAGCAGTTCGACAGGGAGATAGTTATCATGTGCAGCAGTTCCTCATCCTGAGAAAGCTTGTGGAGGCTGTGGAGAGAACAAATACTCCCTATTGATAAGAAAAGGTCACAGCTATTGGCAGCAGTACCTCTTTTAGTTGCTTCACAAGGTGATAAACACACCAATAAATAAGCTCTAAGCCATGATGAAAAGGAGTAAAATTTGTTAGCAGAGGTGTCAATATATATATATATATATTATATTTTAGTAGCTTCTTTTTCTCATTACATTTAAACACAAATATCTGTGGTTTCTTCTCATTACTTTTTCAAAGCTGAATCTTTACTAATATAAATATTAATGATGACATGATGTAACAGCTGCAACAAACAAAAGTGAAAAACAGGAGACAATCGTTGAGTTGAAGCACAGTTTGTTAAGTTGCAGCTTGGTTTGTTTATAGAAAACACTGAAAGCAACATAGACGAATAGAAGGGGCAGGGAAGTATAGCAGATAATGCATCAGATTCTGATACACAAGATATTATATATATCATTTGGATGGGATTAACTTGATCTCAGATAATACAGTAAAAAATCTTAGTGTTATTTAAGTTCAGGACCTGTCATTTAAATCCCATAGAATTTCCTTCTTTCATCTCTAGAATATTGCAAAAATTAAAAATATCTTGTCCAGGGATGATGCTGAGAAACTAGCCCATGCAGTTGTTAATTCAAGGCTGGACTATTGCAATGCTTTACTATCAGGTAGTCCAAGAACTGTAGTTAAAGGTCTTCACCTGATCCAAAATGCTGTAGCCAGAGTTCTGATGAAAATTAAAAACAGATGATATTTCTCCTATCTTAGCTTTTATTTCTTGGCTTCCTATTAAATCTAGTATACAATTTACAATCCTCCTTCTCACTTATAAAGCCTTAAATGGCTATGCTCCATCTTATATCGGAGATCTGGTTCTTCCTTGTGTTCATCTTCCGTCTGAAGGTTTACTTCCTAGAATTTCTAAAAGTAGAATGGGAGGCAGATCTTTTACTTATCAGGCTTATCAGTTACCAACTACCAGTTTTAGTCCGTAAAGCAAACACCCTGTCTACTTTTAAGTCTAGTCTTAAAACATTCTTTTTTGATGAAGCTTATTATTAAGAACAGACTGATTAGTTACTGAGTTAGAAGAGTGGTAGGTGGAGGTAGAGTGCTAACAGCTCAATCCAGCGGGGGAGAATTTCAGTCCAGACAGAGGCTTCTCCTTGGCCCTACCTTGGCCCTATTGTGGCTTTACGTTTCTTATTCCTCATTCAGAATAGTTAGGTTATCAAATTTCAATCAATCAAATTTTATTTGTATAGCACATTTCAGCATCAAGGCATTTCAAAGTGCTTTACATAATTAAAATAAA
>JAUZNJ010032649.1:0-13581 GCA_034780135.1 Jordanella pulchra | reverse complement strand
AGACTTCAGGCCAATTCACAGATTTTGCCTTGTTAAAGGTTGTCATACTGTTCTTAAAGGTTGGAAGAAACAGGGCGGTGAGACCAGAGAAGCTCAGTCAGAAAGAAAAAATCTTTGCAAATTCCTTATCGATAACCTCTTATGCGTTTTTGTATATAGACTTCACACTTTAAGCCTATCACCAGTGGATTAAAGCCTGAGCAGTAGCGTATATAATCCATATAATTCAGGGGAAACAATAAACACAAAGCATTAGTCACACTGGGCAACTTTGGACTCAGCTTTCAGCATGGGTAGAAAGCCGCTGCTAAGCACATTACACAACAAAGGAAGGGATACAAACAACATCGCTGGTCAAGGGAGAGCCTATAATCACAGATCTAACACTAAGAGTAATAACCATTAAAGTTTTAAAATGTTATCAGTAAAAGAGTAATAGAAACAAACGAATACAAGTCAGTAGTCTGATCATGCGTAATGACGCAGGATAATAAGCTCCGTGCGCCGAAAGCACAGCTGGAGTCGGAAATAAACCGACCGCTTAAGACTTGAGATTCAGCTACATTCATTATCTATATTTTCACAATTACAGATTATGTTTTGTTCTCCTCCTTCTCCTCTGCCTGCATCTTCAGCGATCACTTGGCAGGTGTTTGCGAAATAAATACATGTATTGAGTGGTGTGCTGTGCGAAGGACAGACAGTAGAGAAAATGCACGGGTACAGGGGTTAGATTCACTTTTTTAATGAGGAATTTGAGAAACGACCGTTAGACTAAAACAATTTTTTTTCGAGAAAGCTCCTATTGTAATTGAAACCAACTTAAATGTATAATAGATGTGCATGTGTCTGGCAGTTATTGTAGAAACTGGAAGCAAGCAAATGTGTATGAGCCAGGCAGCCATATTAGGGCAAAGCCAAACAAGTGCCCCATTAAGTCTCCTACAGCTTATCTGGATCTGTTGCCACTACAGTCATATTATACCAATGTTCTGGCCATTAAATACACCGTGGATATGTGTTAAGATTTCGTGCGCACATCAAATATATTTCGTGTGCATTATTTTATATTTCATACACACATTATTTTTTTCTCAGCCACCAAATAGTATTTTGTGGCCAGAAATTAGTGTTTTGTGGGTATTTTTTTTTTTATTTAAACCATAACTCTTTTATTCCAGTTATGTCAATTTGCAGGGTCTGTGCACGCTGCTCCCCAAACTCCTCTAAAAAACTATTAATGCTACACGAGACGAAGGATGGGCAGTGGGGAAAACACATAAGAGGTTATCGATAAGGAATTTACAAAGATTTTTTCTTTCTGACTGAGCTTCTCTGCTCCCACCGCCCTGTTTCTCTCAACTCCATCTAGTTGCCCTGGTCTGTTATCCATTTCCAAAGGCCGAAATGCAGAGAAATCTCCAACTCTGGTCACTTAAGCGACAACCTCAAATTGCCGAAACAGATCAAATAAACCTACAGTGGGGAAAAAAATGGAATTTTGAGTTGCTGTTATTTAACAGTGTTTTTATTTATATACTGATTAGGTTAATTAATGATTTGTTAATTCGAAATGAACACAAATTAAATCATTTAAACTTTTTTTTTAATTCAAAATAATAAATATATCTATTACTTTTCTAGATCTCTGGCCTATTTAGTTAAATGGTAAATGGATATAAAAATAATACTATATCTAGAAAATGAATTTGAACATTGAGTTTAGTTTTTTTTTTTAATGGAAAATATATGTATAAGTTATTTCAGGGAAAATTGTTTGCATTAGGATGCGGTTTTAAGCTGGAATAACATTTCTTTCTACACATCTTATACGGCAGCAGGTGTAACTTGATCTCAAACTATAAAAATGTTTTCAGTTCCTTTTCTCATCAAAGGTTTTCATTGCCTGTTTTTTTTTTGCTGGCTCAGCCATTTCATAAAACTCCAAAATCCCAAAGTGTTCAAAGATCAGCTCTCAGTAACACGGGGAGGGGTGTGTGGCTGTTGAAGCCAGTGGCCTCACACCTGAATGAGAACAGAAGTGTTAGACTGCCACCTGGTTGGTGGCAAAGGAAATGGAAAGTTTTTTCCAGCCAGTAAGACATCTAAATTATTCATAAACACTTATATTTCCATCATTGGGCATTAGAAGAGGATTTATTAAGGTTAAATGTTACTTTGTGCTGCTTTAATGGTTGAGGAACGGTGTAAAAAGTTCAACATTCAAACTAGCTATCTACTGATTTAGATTTCTTACGTTTATTGAACGATTAACTCTACAGAACCCACCTGCTCGTAGCTCATGTTGGTCCTGGAGACCAGCTCATCCAAATCCTGCTCACTGAGGAAGTGGTGCTTCAGGTAATACTCCTTTAGGATTTCTCGTCCCGTCTTGAATTTCTTTGACGGTGGAGATCTTTTGACATCTGCGCTGGAAGAGGAAGAGGACCTCTTTGGCTGCTTTCTGGTTTTGGAACGGCCCCAGCCACGATTTCGACCGCGTCTCTTCCGGCTCGCGCCGCCTCCCGCTTTGCTGCCGCCTCCATCATTCGGTCCCTCTACGTTTCCACTTTGGTACTGAAAGAACCATTTCAGGTTTCCGTTTTTCCAGGAGTAGCGAGAATCTCCAAACCAGCTGACGATGTAATGGCGAGGAAGGCCGCTCTCCTCCGCCAGCTGATCGTACTCCTCCGGCGTGGGCCACTGCGTCCGCACGAAGGCACTTTTTAAAATGTGAAGCTGCTCTGGAGTCTTTTTGCTTTTTTCTTTTGGGTCTTTCTTGCTGCTGCCGGACAGCTGCTTACTGCGAGCGCCTGGAGGAGTCTGACTCCCCTTCCGAGAGGAGGAGGTGGAAGGAGGAGAGGTGCTGGAACCTCCTAGTTCTCCTTCCTCTGGCTTTAAGTTATCCGTCCCGTTTTTCCCTCCTTCAGAGGAGTCTGAGGAGGCCGCCGGGACTTTCCGCCTCTCTGTGAACCAGGCGTCGATCTCCCTCCGAGTCAGTTTGGTTTCCGTCCTCAGACGGCTTAGTTCTTCATCCGATGGCATGCTGCTCTTCTCAAAGCTCTCCTCCAGAACCACCAGCTGCTCAGGAGTTTTCTCCTTAAACTTCTGCGGAGTGAAGTCTGGGAAAGGATTCCAGGTTTTGACTCTGGTCTCCTTTTCCTTTTCCTTCACAGGGGAAGTATTGGGAGGATGTGGGGGGGACGTGGGGGTCTCGTCACTGGAGTCGATAACGATGGGGGTGTTTGCAGCGCTGCTGGAGCTGCTCCCCCCTCGCCCCCCACCGTCGTGGAAAACGATCACCTGGCTGTTCTTGGAGTTGCGCTGGTTGTAGCGAGTGTCACTGAACCACTTCTTGATCTCGCCCTTTGTCAGATTGGTGAGTTTCATCAGCCGGGCGATCTCTGCGTCGGAGGCGAAGTGGTTCTTCAGGTAGCTGGCTTTCAGCTCTGCCAGCTGCTCTTTGGACTTCTTGGGTCGCAGACTGAAAGAGTCAGCACTGAGAGCCGAGTTCTCCTTGGAGACGGAGGGAGAGGGTTAGCCATCAACATGCTGCTGCTATGGAGACATTTTACACCAAATAGTAACAAATAGCAAATCCTCATAATGCTGCAGCCTCTTAGTATGTATTATTAGTAAAAGGTAAGGAACTAGCTGTAACTAAACAGGAAACACATCAGGACGTGTAAGGTGTCCCAACCTGTGGAGACAGAGAGGGAGGCTGGACTGTGGTAGCCCGTTTTAGCTCACTGTTTGTCGGCGCGGACTGACAGGAAACTCGGCTGGAGCTCTGAGACTGACTAGGCAAACCAGCCACAGTCAGTGTGATCGGACTAGAGACTGGAAGACTCCCACCTGGACCAACCTAAAAACAAAACAGACAAACTTCAATGAGTGTGAAAAAAGGCAGATTTTATTAAGATTATTTCGATGGCACAGTTAGTTCTTCCTTCTCTTCTGGTCAACAAATAATGAGCCAAGCCAGAGAACAAACCATGTAAAAAGAAGAAACATCCTGATAACTGACTACAGCGCTTTGTAGAAATATTTACAGCCTTCAAACCTGTCCATCCTTTGTCACTTAAACACAAACAATATTGTATTTCATTGGGATTTAATATAATTGGTGAACTAAGAGTCAAATAATATTCTGAATGGAAGGAAAATTAAACATGTTTTTACCCAGAGTCTCAGTTTGGTTTAGGTCTGTACTGTGGTTGGACCATTATTAACATGAAGATGTTTCAATCATGTGGTTAAGGTGAGTAAACCACCAGCAAAGGCTAAGCTCTGTTTCAGCCTCTTCCTGCAGGTCGTCCCTGTTTTAAGGCTCAGTCTTCATTCTCTTGAAGTCTAACTAAATGAAAATAGTTCAAAAGCAACCAAACCACCTTCTGATTGTAGAGCAAAGATGTTCAGGTTTTGTCTCATGTTTCCAGAGACTCATCCATGATGTGTTTGCTGTTTCCCCTACATTGCTGCTGGCAAAATTTACAAGGAATCTCCTCTATTTTGTTCTTATCTTATCTTCTTATCTTTCTTGCTACCATAAAGTACAGATGTGAGCCATGTAAAACTGAAAAGATTCTCCCGCCTGAATTGTGAGTCTCTGCAGCTAGAAATATAATGTAAGAGGCTGTATTATTTTATTTAAGGTTTCTAAAAACTCATAGTTAGAACCCAAAACCGATGAAAACCTTCCATCCCAGTTATTACGGAACGCCTTAAAGACGAAGAAGACGTTGATACTGTGAGTCTGAAGTCCTACCTGTGTAAACACAAGGCCCGGCTGGCCCACAATCTGACAGGTCTGTAGGATGGACTGCAGGCCGTTCGCAGCCGCCGACAGCTGGTGTGCCGGGATGACAGTGATGGTTTGAGGCACTGTGTGCACGGTCCCGTTATACTGTTTCCTCCTGGCCTCCTCTACTTCCTCTGGAGTCCAGCTGACGCCGTGCTTCAGACGCTGGGCTGAGAACCACACCTGTGCGCACAGCGAGTGTCTTCAGTTAAGAAAAAACCAGCGAGCAAGACAGAGGAACCCCTGGTTAGACTATAAACTTTTACCTTGATCTGCTCTTCTGTAAACTGTGTCTGTGCTGCCAGACTGTTTATTTCTGCCAAAGAGGGGTAAGGAAACTTCCTGTATGTGCTGATCAGAAGGGGGTTGGAGTCCATAGCTGCACTGTAGGAGGGGATGCTGCTCAGAGGGATTAGCAGCTGGGGCTGTGAGGCTGCTGCCGCTGCAGTCTGCTGGGCCTGGAAGGCTGAAAGCACCTGGCGAGACATTGGAGACGATAAGAACATTAAACACAGCAGCTGCTGTTAATTAATGAAAGTTTGAAAAATAATGACATCAATGTACTTTTCCTAATTCAGAAACCAAATATATACTCAGCCCCCGTCTACTGTAACTCCACTAAAGTGACAGGCTGTAACTCTGGAGGATCTGCAGAGATCTACGGCTCAGATGGGAAATCTGTTCATGACATATTTCTTTACTTTATGTGGTTATAAAACCAGGTTTTCCACAGCATAAAATGCTAAAGAATGGGTAGATGACCCTGGAATTAAACTTTTGGCCTCATATGAAAATCAAATGTGAAAGGAAACTAACACTGAACAAGACCTGATGATCCCCACAGTGACACCTGGTGGCAGCAGAGGAGCTGGTCAATAATGGGTGGAGAAAAATGAAAGACAATTCTGTAGGAAAATAGGTTAGAAGCTGCAGAAGGCTGAATACAGCAGATATCTGATGCTGGACACACAGCCAGAGTGACAGTAGGATGGTTTGGATCAGAAAACATGATTCAGGTTCTGACAGAACATCTGAAAATATGCTTGTCACACTTTTTAACCAATTTTACCAGCATGTATCCTTTCTCCACCATCTGTGACATAAAATCCCTCAACATAACATGAGATGTAGTAGCTGCATTGTAACAACATAAGCAAACGTTTAAGTTGAAATGTTTTTTTTCAAAGCTCACTGATAAAAACAATAAAAATAAAGAGCAGATATCTAAGGGTGTGTACCTGTGCCAGACCAGCAGGCAGGACTGTGGGGTTTAAAATGGCAGATTTTCTGTGCTGCTCTGACGGTGCGCTGACCACCAAGCCGCCTGTCCCAGTCTTCATGGAGTCGTGCAGCAGCATCTCCACAGACATCATCGGTCCGAGTGGAGCTTCGATGGGCTCCTGCTCTGCACCCATCTGACCCTCACCTCCTCCTCCTCCTCCTCCACCCAAACTCTCTCCTTCAGCTTCATCTGCAGATTTAAGGGAAACAGCGATTCTCTTGGGTTCAGATTTGCTCTTCATTCTCATGATTGGAGTCTTGCTGAGGGAGATAGCCGAAGCTGCGGCCGAGTCTGCTCCTCCCGCCCCAGGGGAGTCACTCTTGGGTTCTTGGGTTATCTGATTGCCACTTGGTTCCTCCGATGGTGATCTGAGCGTGGAGCCGACGACTCTGATCTCTTCAACGCCAGAGACACCGGCTTCATCTGCAGAGGAAATTATAACGTCCTTCATTTATTTTCTAGGAGCAATAAACAACTTTAGTTCTGAGCGCTGGGTTCCAAAGTTCGTCAGTAACTCACTGCTTACCTTCATCTGGAGGAGTTGCAGCAGCAACCACAGCCCGACCAAGCTCCTCTGCCCCCTCCTTCTCCTTCCTTTCCTGCTCCTCATCCCCTGCCTCTTCTTCCTTTCTTCTCTCTGCCTTCTCCTCCACGGTGTCCTGCTCCACCACATCCATGGGCAGCACCATGCAAGGTGTTGTGGATTTCCGGCGGCTCGACATCTTGGATTCAAAGCGACTCGTTCTTGTGCTGTGGCGGAGCTGTCGGTGTTCACATATTGCAGGGCAGTGAGCTGATCTGCTGGATTCCTGGAATCATGTTTCTCTGAAGGAAAACAAAAACATGGAGAGGATCTTGAGGTCATATCCATGAGTTTGTTCACTGGGACTCAGTTATATTCACAACTGTTTACTACAACAGGGTGGAGGAGTGTAAGTGAGTGATAGTACGTTTATACGGTTATAAAACATACAGTGAGTCTTTATAATCTGGATGATGATAAATAAAAGGATCCGTCACCTGGCAAATGAAAACATACCCTCATAACTCTGTGACCAACGTACCACAGATTGCTTTGTGTGTAACTAAACCCAGTCAAGTAAAGCCCCGCCCGCAGACACATTTTGAGAAATGCCACCAAAGTTGCCGGAGAGATGATGAAATAACCTAAGTCCCTAAATGAAAACATTACGCTAACTGACAGGTACGAAAAAGGTCATCTGAAAAACCGCATCCATCAACGGTCACAGTGCTCAGAATTCTTAATACCGTCTCGCGGCGGCGGGATGTTTCTGAGTGAGATAGTTTTACGGTTCCTTCCGTTTTTAGTCTGAATTTCAGGTAAAGGAGGGTTTTATTTATGATTATTGTTATGAAAGTGGCCACAGTGGCCATAGATGAACAATGGAGAGGAGAGAGAGTCCTCAATCAGGAAACTGGAGCGCTCTTACCTAGGAGATTAGATTACTTAAATTTCCCAGTTATGAAGTAGAAATAAAACTTTATACCAGAAGGCAGAGCTGTGATATAAACATGTATCCAACTGTACTCTCTAAAAGCAGCTGTCGTAGCCAGATTTTCAACCATAGAGGGCAGCAATTTTAAGCCAAATAAGGCAGAATTAAACTATTTTGCACATTAACATAATTACATTCCATTAAAGTTGTTATTTCCTGCAATGTTGCTGAGAGGAGGCCCAAATTTTACAATAAAATTAGTTTCACAGTGTTTCCCATCTGAGAGTGGCGGCTGTATTGGAATTCAAATAAAACGGCAGCAGTTAGGATCTCCTGTTTATCTTCCAGTTAAACTATTAAAAGATTAAGTCAAAGCAGCTAAACTCTACAAGTAATATGAGTTACCATGTTCCACGGTTTGACTGTGCAGCGTTATAGTTTGTCATTTATGGCAGAGAGGTGTTAAGATATCAATCAGTATCAGAATCTGGGATTAACTACAAAAATACCTGAGTTCGAAATATAAGTTCTGTTAAAAAAAACCAAAACAAAATATTCCTCCAAATACCAGAAATGGAAAGTCATCAGAGGTGCAGCAAAATTACTGAAACACTCATGACCAGAATCCTTTTTTGTTTCCTTTAAACTTAAAATCTGGTAAAGTTTCACATTTCTGGAGAATTTTATTTACAACATAAACTCTAGAAATACTTTCTAAGGTAAATGGTCTAAAAGTATCTTCTGATTGGCTGACTTTCAACCATGTGTCTGCACAGACTGTCAGAGCACAGGTTTGTTATTTAAGGTTAGGCGTGCACCGATCCACATTTTTTTCCCTTCCAATCCCCTTCAGATACTTGAATTTGAATCTCTGCAGAACGATTTTCTAAAACCAGAGCTCTGTTTGCTTTAATGTTATCATCATTACTGTTGATTTTGTAAGAGACTGTAATAAACTCCTGTCTAAAAATAGGTACATTATGTATGAATAAACAAACATATTTCCAAAGAAGCAAATTTAGATTATAATAAGGTCAGAAAAGCAAGTCATATAAAGAGTTCACTGAGTTAACAGGACAAATTCCATCCTGAAAACTATTATTTAACTGAATGCTTTAAATTTAATGTGTCTAATAAATCAGAGACAGATGAACATAAAGGGGAAAACATCTCTGCTATTCAAGAGATTTTATTTACTTAAATTATATCTATTATAGAAACAGACAGAACATGTTTTACAAATTTTCATTGATACCAGGTCTAGAATTTTCTTTAATATCGGGTCCGATACCAATTTTAATATGAAATTGTTGCATCTCTGTTTAAAATATTCTACAGTTACAAGTTACATATCTATGTATGCATTGATAGAGGAATTTAAATGGGGGTGACTAAAACATAATACTATACAATAATAGAAACAGCTCTGCTCTAACAATATGAGCCGATATCAACAGTAAAACCTCCCTTCTTGAGCCATTTCAGATTCATTTCCTGATCTGTTTATTTCTGGTGGATACAGAGAAAATTAAATGGCCCCACGAGAACCGACATTTTTTCTAGATTAGGTTCCTGAAGAGAAAAATATGCATTAAAACAAATGTAGTTTATCCAAGATGCAGATTTGTGTAAATCATTTAAATTGTTTTGTGAGAATTCGGGATTAAAGTTTAAAGTCAGCCATGTGCGAAAGAAAGGAAAGATTATTTAAATATCAGTGGGTTTTTTTTTTTTACCCTAAACTCTCTCCGCTGAAAAACCCCCAAAAACAAACAAAAAAAAATGAACAAACAATGATACAAACCCACAGTGAGAAAACTCTGGTATCTATTATTGGAATTCGGCAAAATGAAATGCTAGAATAACAGCTAAGTGCAAGATGTTTGTGAAATACGACCAGACATATTAAATAGTTCAAATCTGCTGTGTATACATTTCAATTGATTCAGTTTCCCCTCTGGCAAAGCATGGCTGTCAAGCTTTACATAGCATGTAATTAAAATCTAGCATTTAGACAAACTGACACGCTTTAAATCAACAGAGCGTTTTGTAGTCCTCCTTAATCCACCAAGAATTTATTCTTTTTAAAGAAACTTTGGAGGACTGCCTGGTAGGAAAACATTCCCAACATTTATCCATTTCCATGCCAGGGCATTGAAAGGGTTTTAAACGCATCTTTAGCAAATCCTTTCGCTCCAAACGATAACAAACATAAATGGTTGCATTTAAAAAGGAACAACACTAGACAAAAAGTACCATCAAGGTCAGTCTTTAAAACATAAATCTCATTGTTTTAGTCACTCATTTAGGAAATTTAAACTCATATTCGGTATACAAAGAAGGAAATATTATTTCTCATGGAGTTTTATGGTTTTCAGATAATAAAAACTGAAAATTAAGTGTTTTTAAAAAATGGGATATTTTAAAAATATTAAATAAAATTTTAAACAAATAAACAAACAAATATTGGGCACTAATGACGCCACACCGTAATCAAATCAAATCGGAAGGTTCAAAGGTTTCCTGTGCCTCTAAATTGCATGTGTGAAACTTAAGGACCGTGGTTTAAATCTAACCCAGCGCTGCAACATTTCTGGCCCTAGAGCCAAAACAGGTCGATCATGTCATAAAGTAGAGTCTTATTTGCTGTTAAAGTGTACAAAGAGACTAAAACAAAGAAATAAATCAGAGTACAGATATAATGAGGATGCTGGAGTGGCCAGATATAAGAGTTTATCACACATGATCTAAATGGTCTCAGTCTGGGACAGTAGGTTACACAATCATGGAGAGGGTTCCTGACTGGACAAGTGCCTAGAAGAAGGTCACTGATAGAGGGCAAGTCACCAAAGGTTGGTGATAAGGCAGCCGGTTGTTCATAGAGTGCATATTTATAGAAAGTTGAGTGGAAGGAAAAAATGTGGTAGAAAAAGTTACATCCACAACAAGGATAGCTGCGGCGTCGAGAGGATTTTTAAGCAAAATCCATTCAAAAATATGGGGGAGATTCCCAAATGGTGCACTGAGACCGAGGTCAGCACATTAAGAGCCGATACCAACAGACTAATCCTACTTATGGGCTACAAATGTGGCAAAGCCTCGGCTGCACTGGAAACAACTCCAGAAGCGTCTCACCTAGGCTATGGAGAAAAGGTACCAGATTGTTGCTCTTTGGTGCACAGTCCTCTTTTCAGATGAAACCAAAGCTAACATCTGATTCTGATAGTAAGGAGGAACTTTGAGGGCCAGTGCTGGTGTTGTTCTGCTGTTCACTGAAGCCCGCAGTCATCAGGACACATGCTATTTTCTAGCAGGACTTAGCACCAGCCCACAAAGTACCAAAAGTTGGTTCAATAACCATGGTGCTACTGTGACGGACTGGATGGCAAACTAGCCTGACCCAAACCTAACATAGACTCTATGGGGGTGAGCAACACCAGAACTATCAGGGTAGATGACCTGAAGGCAAACTGGGCTTTAATTACACCTCATCAGAACATGGTCTCCATGCCAAGCCGCATGGATACATTAATTCATACAAAAGGCCTGAAGTACATAGAAAAAAACCCATTTCTGTTTAACATATCTTTTTATTGATCTAATTTTCTAACGAGACTCTAATATAAATAAAATTTTCCGGTTTTCTGTAAGCTTTAACCACAGAAAAATACAATAAATGCTTGAAAAATGTCTATCTCTAAATAACTTATGAGTTTCACATTTTTAGATAACTTTGCAATATCTTAAATTAATAATAAATTATATTTAATGGAGAAAATTGACTTTTTGCCACCACTTTGACATGTGTATACCACCAAATGTTAAGACGGTCTCTAATGTGCCCTGGGACTCATTTTTATGACTGAATGGTGTTAAAATCTGTAAGTGGTTTTACCTAAATAACTACTGTGTGTTCACACTGCTCTGCTACCACTCTGAGCTCATATAACACCTCTGAAATCTGGAGGGTTCAGCTAGCTTGTTTGCTGTTATTAAAGTATAATAAAGCATTCCTTCATGGTATGAACACAACATAAAAAGGGTGGTTATTTTAGCCATAGAGCATCGTTTTAATGCGCTGGGCCAACTAGCCTGTGTTAGCCGAGCCGGTCATTATGAAGTCTGGCGGTAAACTTACAAGAACTACAGTAATGTGGACTGTGTTGCTACCAGGCTGTAAAAGGCGAAGCGAGAAGTGATTTCCTGGGTCTCGGCAGAGCAGCCTCCAGGTGCTCCCTGTCGGTTTTCGTCGGCGTTGCTCTCTCCTCAGGCTAACCATTCAGCCTTGGCCCGGGCGGTTATCAAAAGCATCTGGATCTCCCTTAAAAAAAAAAATAAAAAAAATAAACCTAGACACAGAGAGCCGCTTTAACGGCTACAGCCTTCCTCTGCTGATGCTGGAAACACCGGACATCTCTCTCTCGGTCTCTCTCTTCTGGACCGAGCAGGTTATCTTCCACCACAAGCGGCTTCTAGCTGAAGTAAACACGACTAAAACGCAGCTCGTTCATTAAAATAGGGCCGAGCGGCGCTGCTGCTCTGTTCTTTACTGACCTATTTCCCAAATATTTTAACGGCCGATTTTTTTTTTTAATGATCAAACAGCGTCATCATTCAATGTAATACGTGTTGACGTCATTCCGCGGCGACTTTCGTGGGATCCAAAATATATGTATAAATATATATGCCGTTTTTGACTAATATAGCCCAACTATATTCCATATACAAACTCTATTTCATATTAAATTATTCACTGTTGGTTTGTAAAGGAACCGGGAGTTGGACAACAGCGCAAAAGGTCGTAAACGCTTTCGTTTCCGATTCGGCTGTGAGCCAGAATGTCCTTAAATGACCTGAGAGGGAATATGAGAAGCTACTTAAGGACACGCTTCTGGTTCACTACAGTCAAGGTGATTCTCCTTACTGGTCCTGTTCATAACACTGGATTGGTCATTTGCATAGTTTGAAAAGATTTTTAAAAAGGAGACTTACGTTCGCAAACACCCCCATGTGAAAGTATTCAAACCCCTTTGATTTTTTTTTTGTCATTCAAGTACAATACCAATACCAGTGGCGGCGGGTTAGGACATTTACTAGAGGGGGGGCACAGAAAAGCATGAAACAAAAAACATTTATTATTCATTTAAAATGTATTAAGAGACCTGCAGAACAAAAGAGACACTTGTGGCTGAATGATGTGAAATTTCAACTTTATTTAGAATAAAATATGTTTTCTTTTTTGGTTTAAAAATACAGCATTTATTTCACTTTTTTTACCCCTTTACCTTGGGAATTTGCTAAAAACATATTTACTAAAAGATAAAGCTTTTCTTTTGAATATTTAGTTATTGTACATTTATAATTCAGGAATATTACATATTTTTGATGTACTTTAAATGAAAATTACCAGTTTAAATCAAATCATTAGCTGTTAATATTTGAGTAAAAATTCAGCTGTAACAAAAAAAAAAAAGAGTGCATTATTTTTCAGTTTGATTTGAAATAACATTTAGCAGAAGAAAACAGTTGTCCCTCTTAATACGGCTGAAGTTATCACCTTAACTTTTGGATCTCCAGAAAATATTGTAGTTAAAAATGAAATGAATCCAAAAGACCTTTGGTCACTGCCTGTTTTTGGTATTGCATCTAGTCAGTGGCAGTTCTAGATCAAATTTACCAGTGGGGCAGGGTGAGGCCAATGATTTTTTTTTAATAAACTAACAACAAAACAAACAAAAAAACACAATATTTCACTGATAAAAGGTCAGAGCAACAACTTTTTTTAATCGGAACAACTTTTGTTTTGATAAGAACGTGTACAACGATCCAGAATAAAAGCATCACTAAAAAATATATCATATTGGAAATAATTGTCTGTTTTGGCGGGCCCAAAATATGTAAACATTTACTTCTAGCTAGGATGCAAATGTCAACATGAAGGATTCTCCACCAATAAGAATATTCTCACATAAGTCACAAAGCTAAGGGGATGCCAGAGCCTAGTTGCTCTGTGATGGAGCTGATTAAAGGTTTCTCCTCAG
>JAUZNJ010032648.1:0-13581 GCA_034780135.1 Jordanella pulchra | reverse complement strand
TTTGTTTGGGTTATGTTTATTTGTCCAATTACTTTTGAGCTCCTAAAATGTGGAGTGTTTGTAAAGAAATGTGTACAGTTCCCACATTTTCTATCAGATATTTTTGTTCAACCCTTTAAATGTTACAATCTGCACTTGAATTCTGTTGTAGAGGTTTCATTTCAAATCCAATGCGGTGCCATGCAGAGCCCAACACGCGAAAATTGTGTTACTGTCCAAATATTTCTGGCCCTAACTGTATATATTTAAATATCTGAACACTTATTTACATATAAAATGTAATAGTTTTACTGAAATTAATATGTATATCATATTAATATAATTTAACAAATTATGGCATTGTGAACTCTCTTATTGTTCGAATTAAATCCATATATAAAATATAATTTTGGGAAATTTAATTTGTCCTAAATTTACACCATAGTTCATCATTTCCTGATTAAAAAACAAAACAATTAACTGACTGCATTTCTTGGTGTCAACATCAGGTAAACATCAACATCCAGTAAATGTGGAGCTATAAACTGCGTCTAAAATATTTGGAAAAAGCAAAAGTGCAAAGCAAAGGAAGAGAGCTCTTTCTAGAGAAATGCATAAATGAATGTATCTTCCTTGTGTGGTGGCTGAAGGCCACATAATGCATCCATAATGCATCAGTACACTCGGATTTCAGAGAAACAAAATTGCAGGGTGAGAGTACTAGAAGAGTGCTGCCAAAAATACCCCCATGAGATTGGACTGACTCCTTCTTGTTCGTGGACAGATTAATTACAGAAACGTTCTGTAACGTTATTCTACATATCCATAATTTCTGATTCCCCTCAAAAGAGGGCTAGGGTGAGCCGAAATGGGAAAAAAAAGTAGGGATCAGAGCAGAATAAGGAGTCAGTTTTCTTTATGATGACTTTTCCCTCTTGTCTTTTTCTTGTCTGGCCATCATTGTTCTTTCAGTCAGAGTCTCCTCAGATTGTGTTCGTCTGTGCAGGAGCCTTTCCTCAATGCGATATCATCCACAGCCATCTCTCCACTTCGGCCTCTGCCACGCTCCCCCTTCAAGATAACCTGTTGAAAAACAGAGAAATGAACATAAGTACCTCTACATCAGGCTTCCTCAATTATGGTCCTCAAGGTCCAGTGTCCTGCACAATTTAGATGTGTCTCTGCTTTAACACACCTGAGTCAAATGATCAGGTCATTAGCAGGACTCTAGAGAACAACAATGGTATTCAGGAATGGAAGGACCTCAAAGGCCAGATTGAGAAAGCCTGTATTACGTCATCAAGTAGTGCTTGGTAACAAAAAGGGTCTTCATTAAAGCCTTTGTGGTAACTATAATGCATTCTGTTAAAATCAGGAGGCAACATTTTCTCACTTTCAAGAGATAAGAAAAAATGTATAGTATGTTAACAATATAATGATATGGGTGAGGAGTTTATCTACCAGTTGTTTTAAATTGAAACTGCTTAAAGAAAACTGGAATATGTCAAATGAATGAGTGGTTGGCAACAAAGGAGAGGATGGAGGAAGTGTTTATATTATTCCCTAAAGGTTTTGCTTATGAAAAGAGCGTAAAGATTTGTGATAATGAAGAGGTGAAGAGAGCATCCTGCTCCTCGCCCACTGAAAACAACCTAAGTCCCCAAAGTGGGGATACAGAACAGTTCAATTCATTTCAGTTTATTTATATAGCGCCAAATCACAACACATGTCATCTCAAGGCACTTCACAAAGACAGTTCATTCAAATCACACAGACAGATTAGTTACAAGTTTTCTACCTAAGGAAAACCAGCTGATTGCATCGAATCATTGACTCGACAGCAATCCCTCAGTTCATGTCATAGATATAACATGTAGCTATGGCAAAGTCAACAGCCACATCATCAAAGCAAACACAGCTGTTATTTGTGAGCATAAACTTTCTACACCATGAAAATCTGTTGTTTTGCTTGTTTTTTTTGTCATTTGGTTGTCTAAAAAAAAAAATATAAGCTAATTTTCTTAAGTACATTGAAAACTTCTTCTTTTAATATTCCCGTTTCCTGCGTGTTCATCTTTGATAACAACTTGCAGCTGAAAGCATTTTTTTTCTCCACCTTTAAGCCAAGAGGCAGATAATATATCAGTATTTCAGCTTCTGTTTCAATCATAGCGTGGATTCTATTAGTTTAATGTAACCTCCCAGGGCTAATCAAAAAATGTAGGTCATATTTTAGAGATTAAAAGGTATGAAAGTGTCCTCCTAAATATTAGTCTAACTACTATATGGCATCTATAAACATCTAAAAAGTGATACGCTTACCTGCTTCCATTAACTGCAGCTGTTTTAAGCAAACGTCTCATCACAGGGTTAGTCAATGCTCTATTAGGAGAATTATGGGTGCCATTTTCACTGTACTACTAATAATAATCAAAACAAGAGCAGAATTGAAAATATCTGCCTGACTGATTTCATTGTTTGTTGTTTATTTAAAATTTTAAGTTAAAGGCAGTCACTTGCTACTGTCAGCAGATGGTTTTTGAATCCCTGGGATTTAAAATGACTTCTCTATGGCACTTATCCTGACTTTGTCCACCTGACTGCACATAACGCCTAATAAATTAATTCCTTGCACATTTTAAATTAAACCGGACATCTAGCTACTACTTTTGCTTCGGGCAAACATATTGTTCTGACCAATCAGGAAGCACCTGCATTTCCTTTCACTGGTTTAGGATACATTCTGGATAATACACCGAAAGTAGACATGCTGGAGTCTAATCATCTGTGTCATCTGACTGATAACCTGCCACTCTTCCCACCTTCTTTGATTGAGCATATATTTTATTTTCCTGAAGAAATAAATCTGAAAATACATTTTTTCTATACTGTTATTTTCTTTTACTATATAAAGAAATGAATATGACAAACATCCTATAGAGGACATGCAGCTGATGTCAGCCAATCACCCGTGACCCCTTGGACGGCAAAACAAATCTTCTTACAAAGAAAACGATAAGCAGCCATCACAATTCTTCTCCATATTACCTTGAAAACCCCAACAAAAACATGGTCTGAATAGCTAATATTTTAGCTGTCAGTAAAGCCTGACGCACAGTAAGTCCACCAAGATCCTCTACTTCCAGTAGTATGATGCAGGGCTCAGGACTCCCTATCTAAGGCTACATTCAAACTGCAGTCTGAAGTGACCCAAAATGTGTTTGTTTTTGTCTATATCTGATCTTTTTTTGACAGTCTGAACAACACAGATCCAATTTTTTCAAATGCAACCCAAGCCATTTGGCTACATGGACCTAAATCCGATACACACGTGATCTTTTCAAATGTGACCTATGTATGAACAGCCAGGTTGCATTCATCTGACCTGAAAGGCATTAATACTCAACAAAGGTCACTATTCTGCATTTTGCTAGGCAGAAGTGGGAAGAAAAACAAAAACCATGTGCAGAGCAGTCTTTATTTTCAACCACCTTGAAAAGATTGAGTTGTTAATGCACTGGCTGAGGTTGGGAAAGAACAGAAAATTGAGATGCTCTCCAACACTACTACCCATATTTACTTCTATAAAGACAGAGCACGCTCGCTTGTGACGTCACTGCGCTCTCTACTGCGCATGCGGGACACTTAAGCTGTATGAATGCAGTTCACACAGGAGATCACATACAAGTCGCATATTTTTGGAAATATGAACAAGTAAGCAAAACAATCGGATTTAGCAAAAAACACAATCGGAATTGAGCATCAAGACCTGGAGTGTGAACACCTTTGCTTATGGTTATTGGAGCTTGGCCTGTTTTTCAGTGTTGTCCTGTTTCTCTAACTGTCCTGTTTCTCCAACCCTTTCATCCTCTGACATGGGAGCTGGCTTGGACCTCGTCTGTCTGGCTGTGTCTTTCTTGGACGGGGCCTGTGGAGCTGGATGACAGTTACCTTTTATATCTTTGCTTCTTTCTGTCTGTCTGCTTCTGTCTCATCGAACCCCAGTTGTTCTCGGCAGATGGCTGCGAACACTGAGCCTGGTTCTGCTGGAGGTTTCTTCCTGTTAAAAGGGAGTTTTTCCTCTCCACTGTCACTACATGCAAGCTTGGTTTGAGGGATGCTGAAGAGTCAATGAGTCGATGCAATCAGCTGGTTTTCTGTATATAGAAAATTTTTAACTAATCGGACAGTCTGATTGGATTGAATTGCCGATGTAAAGTGCCTTGAGATGACATGTGTTGTGAATTGGCACTATAGAAATAAACTGAATTGAATGTAGCCTAAATGTTAAACATAGACAATGTTGGGTTTGAAGATTCTTCACTCATTTTGTATTACTTCTCTGTAGTTAATATCTCAGGTTATTGTTACTCCACATGCAGGTGGTTTTATGTGGTCCAGCATGACGTCATAAACAGACAGCAGTCATGTGACTGCACGTCCTTTATAGAAACAAACAGGACTAAAAATTGATTTTTGCCTTTAAAATTAAGTTATAAAGTAGAAATTTCTTTTAACTTTACTTACACTTTCCAGGCCTGTACCCCATAAAGTGATTTGAGTGTGCCTCCAGCCGTTGCCACCAGTTCGGCTCCACACTGCAGGACTGAACTGCTTTCCCTTTTTCACGAACACCTGAAGCATTCCCACATGGTGGCCTGCCAGCTTGTGGCGAAATGAAAGGCACAAGTTGCCGTCATTCCAGGGAGGGGTGAGAGGGAGTACTAGCCGGGCCCCTCGTCCCGTCCTCTTGTTTCTTGTTTCTGGGATAGTAAGATACCGTCCACCTATGCAAGCAAACGGATGATGTAAATAAATAAAAAACAACAAAGAAAACTCACCATTCTAACTTTTTTTTATTCTGCAGTCCACTTTATTCAGTGACAAAAGGAATGATTGACATGAGAACTGCACGGGGAGTCGCTTGTTCAAACTCTGGTGTCAGCAAATCGGCTGTAGTGCTGTACCAGTTAAGATTTTTTTTCTATTAAATCTTGATCCTAAATGTACATAAATATTTAAGAGAAGTAAAATAAACATAACAGTATTTATTGCCCTTAATGAAACGCATATGTACAGCATGTAGTATCAAATACTCAACATTGTGCTGAAGTTTTAAAAAACAAAGGGTTCAGTTTAATAGAAAAAAAAAAGTAAATAAATACATAAATAAAACAAAAAAAAAGTTTTTAAAATAGAAATAAAAGAAAACTTCTACAACTCCGTTTTTCTTTCCCATCTAGCCCCTCTGTTTACTTTGAATAACTGCTTCCTCCTCTCAGCTCAGGCAAATTTAGAATAAAGCTGACCCATTATGAGTAGAAACAGGGCCAACTTGCATACTGTTTGCAGCTAAAGCTGTCCTTGAGGACCCAAAGCATCCGATTTATTGTAATTACAGGTTGCTGCATCTGCTTGTAAGTACATGGTAATAAAGAGCAACACAAACTGTAACAAATCATGATTCTCCCAATTAGTGTCAGCATCATCAGTGTTTTCACCTAACAGAAACAGTCAAAGCTTTTATTTTTTTTATAAAGGTTGTATCATTAATTATTTGTTATTTTTGTAAACAGCATTTGTATGCGTTTTTCTTTTAATAATTTAATTAGCGTTTTTTTTCCAGCCGCAAAACAAACTGTTTTTACCTTTGGGACTAATATTTTTATAGGCTTTATAATTTAAAAGGGGTGTACTGGTTTAATCAAAGTCCGGCTTTAGGATAAATACATATGTGTACACAACAAGTAAAGCGTTGTTTTAAACCTGCACTGTATCTGTATCTGCGTGTGGAAAATAGAATCTAGACTGTGATGAACTCTATGTTCCATTCAACAATTATGAAAAGCAAAACGAGGGGTTTTATTTCAGCTAGTACAATTTCTTTTTTATTTCCCTTTGGGACAGTAAAGTATTTTTAAATTGCACTGAATGTCAAACCAAAACAAAAACCACCAGGATGTATAAAGATAACTGGTTTGAAACACAGCAAGCGAGGCAGTTCTAATCATGAAGGGCTTTTATTGTATGCACATCTTTTTCTGAAATGTAGATTTGGTCCAAGGTATCTGCTCAGTGTCCTAAAGTGTCTGAAAGCAGTGAGATATCCGCTGTATTTTTAAGTCTGTGACGGTCAAATATGTTACAGGCCAAATAAAGACCAAGTCATACTAAAAAAAGAGAAGAAATGGAGGTAAAACCGCTAAAGAAAACAGCAGGACATCAGCAGGTGGAAGATATTATCATTTCAAGGATAAGGTTGTATGATCAATCAGCCAAGCTGTACAAACATAAAAACAAACAACAGAGCTGGCAATTCAATGTCAAAATAAATAAAAAATAAAGCCAATTTTGTGTTCTGTCACAGCCTATTTGTTTGTATTTGGCTTTCTTGTTTCACTCAAAAAATTGTCCTTATTTAACTACTGAATTTGAATAATTTAACACCATTTGCATGTGTTGAGTTAACTGTCCTCATAAAACAGTTTTTTTACGGTGGTTCCCATAAAATCCTTCTGCACTTTGATCTATAACTGCGTTAATTGGTTGCCAAGCCACTTAGAGATTCATTTCATTAATGTATGCACCACAGCAATTTAAATTGAAAGTGCTTCTGGGTAAAAGCTGATAAATGCTGATGCATGTTTATTTTGCTTCTCTAGCAAAGCCATTTGTGGCTGTTGTTAGCTTTAGAGGTTCCAGTTGTATCTTTTAAGGCTTCTACATAAGTTATAAATTCCACCAAAGTCAAAAATATCCATGTTTGCCCTTGGCAGTCACAAGAAAAGAATGTGATAAAAAAAAAACTACATGCATCACAGCAAAAAGTAGCATTTATAATGGAGACGCATGTAATCACAAGAGAAATGGTCCTGAAGTATTTTAATGCAACCTCAACAAGCTGCTGCTCCTTGAAATCTAGCCTCGTAATTATCCAAGGTCAGTAATTATAAAAAGTTATGACATATTCTATATAATTGGGTTAAAAACACCTGGAAAATGCAACAGAATCTATCATGTTTTTCCTTGTTTTATTTAAAATAAACTTCAAAAATGCTAAAAGCTTCAATGACAAGCTCCGTAAGCCACTTATTTAAATTTCTTTGTAGAGCAAAGTACTAATCTAAAAAGGACACATTACTTTCCTTAAGTTATTTATTTACATTCATCTTGACCTGTAATTGAGCAGAACTAAACAGATTTTGCTTGAATGCATGCATGTGCATGTTGATAAAGGAGCAAAGCCCTTCTAAATCTACTTGTAAAACAATTATAAACAAACTTTAGTCCTTAAGTACGTGGGTTTTTGAAAGATTGACTCTATTCTTTAATTACCTGTTGGATCAGGTGTCGTTTCCCAGTGCAGGTCTCCATCTTTGTCCCTGATCCAACCACAAAGACCATCATCAAAGGAGCAGCTCAAATACCCAGAGTCTGAGAAACAGAGGAGATTAAAAACATCTAATGTCATCCTGTGTGCCTTCAACATCAACAAAGAAAAAAGACAAACCTTCCTCTGATGAAAATTAAGGGGTTTTGTAATCTACCAGGACAGTATTTAATATGTAAAACTAGAATTAATTCCAAACAGAAATTCAAACATGAAATTCTAGACAAGTGGGCTCTAAGGGACCTAAATCTGGTTGCAAGCGACTACAGTCATTATTCCAGTAAATTACAATGCATTCTGAAGATGCCTCATTTGCCAGAGTAAAAGTATCTTTTTCAAATAAAAACATTTAAGCTTTGAATAAACACATTTTTATTCAAGTATCAACCTGTATCAAATATCTTATTACTATTGTAATAGTATTTTAGCACGTTGTTGTAATACCCTAATTTTAAATGTCGAATGGTCCTCAGTAAAAAAGTAAGTAGAAAAGAAAAAATAAACAGTCCGTACAATAAGAGGCGAAGAATGATAACTCTACCAGGATAAGTCTACTATATTTTATTTCATTCATATAAAGAATGAATAATCTGTTGTGTTAAACACTGAGTGATAACATAGAGTATTAAGATAACTTACATAAACACTTAGAACATAGAAAATGACATAGAATTGATAGATTTTTTAAACAGAAAGTTTAGCATGATAGCAAGGGGACCTTCCAACCTTGAAGGTTTGATCAACAAAGGCAGTTTATCCAAATACCAGTGAACAATAGATCTACAAAAAGCTGATCAGTAATTGTAAGAAGGGGTTTAAATTTACTAATGCCAAGAAAGGTTGTGCAATTTATCATTGAAAAGGCTAAAAATAAGCTACATGCTACTTTAAGGCCAAATCGGTCATCACTTTAAGGGCAAACTGTGCCAATGTAGAGCAGGTCAAGAGAGAGAGAAGTTTAAAATATTCTCTAAGGATAACTTGATTATAATGGGTTTCATGACGGGATCACTTTCAAATAAGATGAAGGAGCTGGAATCAAAAACAATAACCCAGCCAGAGTACTGGGAAAGCAGTATGTGCTTCAATGAGATTGTTCTATTTTTAAAGGAAATCTAAACTAAAATGTTACTTATTTCCAAGTGATGATACTTGACAATTTAAATAAAACAATACATTGATATGTGATCCTGAAAAACTATTTCAATGGTAACATTCATCATTTTGTCTCCAATAAAGGGGACTCTTTCTCCATCTGCCAAAAAATGCTACACTCAATCTTTCAGCCATTTAATTCATACTTTCCCTCTTTGTTAATCCAACAAATGGACACAACTTAACAAAAGTGATAATACTGGATAAAAGCGCGCATTGAGTTTTACTTACTAATAGAATTTAAAGCAGAAAACTAATGTGCTTCCAGTTAATTCATCACCGAAGCAGTGAAACAAGCAGAGGGTGAAAAAAAGAACATCCAGCAGCACATAAGACTGCGCCATTAATTAAACCAAAATGTCCAGATGCCCGGTGTCACTTCCTATTAAAACACATGTGGTCACTTTAATAACTTCACCTTTGCATGAGGAGCTATAGGGGACTGTTTTTAGTTACCTAAACCCAAAGCTCATGTTAGTCACATCCTGAATCACCCGTAAAATGCTCTTTCTAGCTGCATCTGTCATACATATCTTACCTGGATCATCCCTGACTTCATCTGCCGTGTTGCCAAGCTCAATATCAAAGTCTGTATCCAGAACAGTGTTCTGGCCGTGATTCCTGGGGACTGAGAGGAGATACATGGGTTTAGATAACGGATTAACACATATATCGAATTGATTCAATGCTCTCCGTGTGGAGCAGCTGTATGACTTTACTATAATGCACATGAAAGTACTTTACAGGGAGGAATCAATGTCAAGGGTTTAACATCTGAAAAACAACAGATATTGATCAAGCCCATTAGAAAAGAGCAAGCGTGATGTTTTGACTGGAGCAATGTCTTTGCAAATGTTGTTTTATATTCTATTTTTAAAAAGGGAACTAATATTAACATGAAAATTCTTCTGTTGATACGGACTGATGAATGAGTTCTTAAAAGAGCTGTGGAAAGGGAGTTGTGTTCCTCCTTTATTACTTGTCACTTAGACTTGCAAACTGTAAAACTCAGATTTAAGGAAAACAATTCTCATTATATACAAACCCCAAAAGGCCTAGCACTTTTGCACCAATACAAATTACCCAATGCATACCAACCCCCCCTTCACCCTACTTATATTAACAAGATTCAAGGTAAAAACAAGAAGCAAAGCTTTTGGCTTTCAGGCCCCTTTCTCTCTGTAAATATCTTTGGTAAGGAAAATTCACCCAAACAGAGCTTTTAAAAAAACCTGAAAACTTCCTCAGACTTTATCCCTTTTTTAAATTATTAGTATTAGACATTTTAACAAACTGTCAAACCCGTATCCCTTATATTGTTCGTTTATATTGTTCAGTGTGTTTGAACCTGCTGTATTAAAAAGCTGAATTGACTGAATTAAGTTATGGTTCCAACAAAATTACACAACCTTCTTTCATTTAGCTTTGGTCAGAGAAAGTATTAGAAAGTAGATAATAGAAAGGATGCAAGTAGACGTGTTATTAGAAACACCTCTTTTAAAAGCTCTCTGGAAAAGTAGATCAAGAGGCAGCTTTGCTCATTTTTTCAGCCAAAGAAGCCAGCAAAATGTTGACCTTCTGTAACAAAATGAATAAAAATAAAAGACAATTTGAGTCTTACATGTTGATTTTTCTTATCTTTGTCTACCTGCACAAGAAGAAAACACTTCTTCCTTTCTTCAGTAATGTCAAACTACACAAGGCCAAGCTGTCAAATGTCAACCATTTTTACATCTCTGTCTATACAGCAAGAAAAAAAAAAAAAAAAAAGGATGTGGACGATTATTTTAGGTAGAAAAATGTACAAGGTTAAGAATATTGAGAGTATTATAAATATGCATAACAAAATTTAATATTAAATTATTGGAACTGGTTCTGGCGTATGCATAGATATATTTATGGAATCTATACAACTAATCCACTGAGATCCTGAGCACGTGCAGTGAATAAGCCTGTCCTCCTATGGGTTCATGACCACCTGGCAGAGTGCAGAAGTCGGTCAACTGGAAAAATCACAGAGTGTGAGAGGTCATGCGTACACCAGGCTCTCCAGCAATCCTCGGCATCCCAGTCCATCTGCGAGTGAATCTTGGTTTCAGCGTCTGGATTAAGCCCCTGTTTGAAATCTTGTACGCAGAGTGAATGTTGAGCACACTAAAAAGATTTGGTGATAAACTGTTATATTGTATTCACACCTAAAAACTTCTTTTGTTTTTGCTTTTTATTGTGCCACACTTAAACATTTGAAGAAAGGGCGTAAAAAAAAAAAAAGTGGTGTTTAAGCTTTTTTTTAAATTTATCAATGGGAAAGCTTGTGTTATCTCCCCGCTCTTCCCTGGATATAAATGAATGCACAACAGTCGACCATACTGTGAAACTCCTGACATATGGAGGCGACACCACCTTCATTGGTCTGATCCAGTAAAATGGAAACAGTTTCTTCCCTTCACAGCCTGAATAGTCAGCTGCATTATGATGGCCTAAAAAGTTCAAGTATGACAAAAAAGCAAAAGCTGAAATAAATCTATAAAATGTAATTACCGTTTTCCAAGTGTTTCACATCTAAAAGAAAAATCAGCAGCATTACTAAACTATTTTCACCATTTCCCTGTTGAATTTAGATAATATTATTTGCTCAGGCTGTGAAAAAAAACCCAAAAAAAAAACCATGGTGAAGATCATTTCTCTTTTTATTTAATGCATCACAATTATGACATTTCATAGGTATGCAATGGCTTACCCATGAAATATTAGGTTAAAAAAAGAGAATCTGAATCTACAGAAATGTGGAAAAATGATAAAAAAGCATTAGTGAAACCTAAACATTAAAGTTATTAAAAGAACTATTTGGGTATAAAATCCAAGAGAAATGCCTAAAAAAAAAATTGTTAGCAACACCTTTACAACATAACATGCCAATGAGTGTTAATATAGAACGGAAAAATGAGCAACCTGCTGTAGCATTGAATGAACACTGAATGAATTATATAAGGAGAAAATCAGATGAAGTTAAACTTATTACAGTGTGGTGGTATAATACATGTATTTGAAAGAGAAAATACATCCAGTATAAATATTCATCTTGTGCTGTTTAATAAATCACTGTCCAACAGTTATTGCGGATTTTTCAATTATAATAAAGATTTGCTCTTTTTTTTAATAAAGTGAATAAAAAAAAGAAAATATATTATCATAAACAAATAGAAGGATTCCCACAACAGAATTTAATTTCCTTCTACATTTAAAATTAGTAGAGCATAATATTTTACTCCTAGAAAAGCCCAAATAATAAAATCTGATAAAAGTGAATCAGGATGACAGGAAGAGGTTTGTTTAAAGGAGAATCACTGCAGAGATGTAGATAAATCTGGTAGAAAAACACTCTTCTTTTACAAATGTAACACCTCCTCCTTGAACCGCCACTAGTGCTCCGATGATCCCAGAGGCCCACTGGTAAAGGTGGAAGGCTGGGATGGATCTACTTGTGTTCCCCAGCTCAGTTGACCTTAGTCGATGAGAGGTTTGCATCCCTGTGTCTTCAGGTAGAGGGGAGGTCTCCCACTCTTGTCTCGGCCAGTAGACCAAACAGTGGACAGAGTACCACGTCTTCTTCGTGTCGTTGGTTTCCTTTTCTGTCCAGGTGACATGTCCCCCAACATGGGACAGCATTGCTCCGAACAAGGTCACAGATATACGCAATTATTGCTGAAAGCGACCGTCACCCAGATAGTATGGATGTGTTCTCCATACTGGTTCTGACTCCAGAGAAAATGGTGAACCCAGAGAAGCCAACAGCTTTGTTCAGCTTGCCATTGTAAAAAAAACCCAGAAAACTTTGAATCGCTCCGTAAATCTAAACTGGTGATATTTTTGCAGGTTTCGCATTCAGTGTGAATGCTCCATTAGAGTTTCTCTTTAGCAAACGGTGGCTGGATTCAATGTGATCAGAGTTCAGTCCAGTTCAATCAGATGAGACTGCAGAAAGCTAGCCATTGTAGTTTGGTAGACTCACAGTCCAGCTCTCACGGTTCTCCCTTGTTGTCGGCAGACACCGAATGAGAACATTACCAGAGTTTAATCTGTAGCCCGGTGATGATTGCATCATTCATCCTTGTGTATTAAACTCTGTTCACCTGCTTTGCAGTACTCTTGTTCTTCACCACATTTTGATGTCAGAAAGTTTTCAGCTCTTTTGGCAAGCTCCAGAATACATTCATGCTGCAGTCAGATTAGCAGAAACCTCCTTTCCTATCAAGTTAATGTATCTTTATGGACAACAATAAGCTGTATGGCAACAGTTAGTAAGTCTTAGAAATTTAAAAGGTACAAAGAAAATAGTTCTTAGTTAAACCATCTTATCCTATAATTATTCAATTGACTCCAATTAAAGCCTACAATATAAATACTGAATCCAGTTTTAGATTAGTTTTATTTGGTTGGTTATGTGGGAAAAATAACATATTCCAGCAAGCAAGTATTTCCATCAACGCAGTTTGATTGAACAAAAGTTAATAGTGCTTTTATGTTTTACTTTGCCCAAAAGAATTTCATTTTAACCCTCTCAAAGTCATTTAAACCTACTTAGTTTAACAGTTTTAATAACAACCGTCATAGAATAATAAAGAATGGTAATGTTCTTTTAATGAAATAAGTGTCAATGATTCATGTTTTGCTGTGACCCCTGTGGGGCATATACACAAGACCGAAAGCCAGGAACTAAATACAAAAACATACTTATCTCAAGATAAACATATTACTTTAACTGTGAAATGAATGAGATTGTTATCACATTACAGAGGTACAAAATATACCTCTGTAATGTGATATTTGCTTCCTAGAACATTTTTTTTATCAAACATTTAGTCGAAAATCTAAAAATATGAAACAATGAGTACAAACAACTATATTATTATATATATATAGTAAATAGATAACCTGTACTTACCGCTTTGTAAATGTAAATCTGGTCATGCATAACTATTACCAAGATGGCGCCACCTACGGTCGCCCTGGTCCTCTCGTGCGTTGTGTTTTGTTTGTTTTTGTTTGTTAATTGT
>JAUZNJ010032647.1:0-13582 GCA_034780135.1 Jordanella pulchra | reverse complement strand
GCTGAAATCTCCATTGGGCATTTGAGGAAGAGACAATAACCTCAAACTTCCTGTCTGTGTTATATCTAAAATATACATTTGATGATAAATAAAGTGACAACTGGATTTGTCAAACATGTTTTACATTGAAATATGCATTTCCCAACTCCTTAATACCTTATGAGCCCATGCCAAAATTTGTAAAACAGAACTTAATTTACTCTCCAGGGTTGTTGAAAGTTAATGCTTAAAGATGCTTAGACTTGTAAAAATTATGTACAGAAATAATTCAGTTACAGATTCTCATTTGATATTTTCACAACTTCCCACTTTAAAAATTATAATTTTATAAACTTAAATTTGGACTTATATTCAATTGCATATAGTGAACAAACAAACAAAAAAATATTGTGTCTATTTTTATTCTATTTGCCATTGGCACCTACTGACTCTTATGAAATAAGGCAGATAATGACCAAAGATCAAATCAAAATTACTCTTAAGCTTCACATACTGTTCAAGAACCAAGAAATTAATTCAGTCTACCAGGGCTGCTAGGAAAGAACGACAATGTTGTAGCCCCTAGTTTTTTTGTTAATTGCAGCTTGTTCTCAACACGTCATCTGGGCAGGACTATTTCCTTGTGTGGTCTCTGAAAAGTTCAGTCTGAATGTTTTTAGATTCTGTAGTTACTATAACGAATTATGCACATTTTCTTGTGAAATAATGACATGTCATTGCTGAAATGCCAATTTTTCAAACAACACTGTTTAATATTAGTGGAGTAGAAAAAGCAGAAATAGTTCTGAGAAATTAGCTACAAACAAAAAATACTCAACAAAACCAGTTCTGGGATGCATAATGTAGAAGAATACAAACATTTCTCTGGGACTTTTGACATAGGGGCTTTAATTGGTTCAGTGTTTCAAGGGCTTGCTGTGATGAAAATAGAAACTTTCATGGCTTTGTCAAAGTTGATTAAAAAAAACATTGTTTTTATGCCAAATGGAATTTACTGTATTTTGATCTGGTACAAGATGTTTTTAACAAATAATATTGAACTATATCAAAACACACCATATTAAACATGTTAATATGATTGCTAAGTTTTAACATTCAGAATGGAGTTAAATGCAACAGAAAATATGTCTGTGTGAAAGGATAGATATCTATTGAAACATAACAGATGTAAAATATCTTCTGAATCATTCTGGCTGGCTGCAGAAGTATGTATGTGCATTACATCTTTAACTGCAAGTTTTGTTCCATCCTATTCATTTACACAGATTCAGTCCTCGGTGTCTTTGTGGGTCAGTTCAATAAGGTTTGGACTTTAGGAGAATCACTTGAGCACATTTTAGCATTTAACCCAAGCATAAACCCCATCAGCCCTGTAGAGGCAGCTGTGGATGATTCCTTAATCCAAGCAGACACAGAGAGAGAGATTCATAAAGACAGAAAAGCTTCCAACAGCATCCTCCCTGCTGCACGCCAGCAGGGATGAAATTCCCTAATGCAAATGCAGAGGAGTCCGTGGACTGCAAAGCCTAATTGCAATATTAATCAATTACAGAGAATAAAAGGCTCATTTTTATGCCTGCCATGGATGACTGGTGAACTGACTTCCTGTAGTCTTTAGTCAAAATCATATGAAGTTTGTGTTTTATTGTCAGAAAATGAAATTATTCAATTTCCCTTTAATTTTTGCACATTACTCAGAAACACCTTAGCTGGGTTATGGGATCTGCATCACACAAGCAGAGACTATGTAATGGTTGCTTGACTCCTGTTGATATAGTTACACAAAATCAGACCTGCATTAATAGTGAGCGCAGTTCAATAATGTCTCAGTCTGGATGAAAGCAGCCCCCAGCACTACCCCCCACCTACGCGCCCCAACCCCCACCCTCCTAAAAAACCATCAGAGGGCAATCGATGTGCTTTCATCCCAAGGACGGAAATTGCACTCATATGGCTCAGACTCTATGAAGGTCCCCCATCCAAATCCAAATCATTAACATCAAACTTGGAGCAAAGAAATCAAAATGTCAGTCTGGCCTGCAATTGCAAGGCAGATGAGTATTGCCCCTATTTCTTATACATTTCCATTCTTCTTGTATCTACCCACTGTAGGAGGGCTTTTTCAGCCCACATGACATATCTAGTCTGTATTTAATATTTGAAGTTTAGACAATCATAAAAGCCTCCTTAATTTGTTAATTTACACATTTTATGAATCTAGTCAAATAACTGGACATATGCGAACACAGTATTGCTAAGGAAACAGACACTGAATTATAACCTACACTGCTAAAGTTAGTAGGAAGCAAATACATTGCAGATATTTGTGAAAGACCAAGTTTTTACTTATTCAATATTATTGATAAAAGCAAATTGTAAGGCTTGTGTTCATATCTGCTTAACAATATTTTACCACACCGCACGGAGTCATGTTTGTGGTTGGATTTTTCTACCATGGAGCTACAGGTTTTCTCAGTGGAAAAGGCTGAGAAGTCTGCTTCAGTTAACCTGCTCTTCATCAGCCATTTGCTCTAGCCAGTCATCTTTCATCCCCGTTATTAATGTAGTCTTTGATTTTCTCAGATGATTTTTTTTTTTATTTATGTTGATACCCACTTCATTTTCTCTAAGTCTTATTCTTCAGTTACCACTGAAAAACAGACTTACGTTAAGGCGGACAAATGTGAGTACCTTTTTAATCAGTACACCTGTGGAGTTACATCTTTGAAGATTGTCAAGACACTTCAGATGGATCCCAAGAAAATAAGAGCTGCTATGGATTGACGAGTTTCTGGGATCTGCAAGCAGATCCAGAGATTCCCACAATTAGCTCAATTGTACAGAGATTTTGTCCACACTTACAGTAAGACCGCTGCTACCTTAAGTTTTTTCAGCTCGACCAAAAGCTCTTCCCTTTTGGAATGGAGAATCTAATAAGGCCTTCCCCGAGTTAATGAAAATGCTCTTTAAAGCTTTTGTTCTGATCCATCCTGTTGGATCTGAGGGTTCACAGTGGCTTACTGGCGTATTAAAGTTGACGAGGAACTCCATCCCCGTGTTTTTTTCTTCCATTGTCTTTTTGCTCAAGACGTCAAGATATAAATGGAAAACTATTTTGCCAACCTGGAGCCAGTTCTGCCCTTCCTATCATCAAGCATAATTCTGGTAGCCATCCATTAATACAGAGACAATATATCCTTTCCTGTTTTATCTGTAATAAATCACGAAATGAGATTACTGCTGTTATATTCCAGCATCTATCTATACAAAAACATTTTCTCAAATCTCAACATTTTTTACCGGACATCCCATTTCCAAAGGTAAGACCACCACTCCAAACACATTCATTTCCAATGGGGCTTTGCTTTAGTATAATTAAATTCATGCTAGAGATTTACCAATAAACCACAGATCAGGATCAGATGTTTTTCCTATGATTTTCAGATTGGATGTTTTACAAAAAAAAAGAAAAACATCTGTTGGATTTAAATCTTCTGCCTTTATCAAAGAACCCACTTTAACATTTAACTTGGGTTTTTATAACTTTTCTGTCATATTTCTTCTTAGAAATAGTCCGATTTTAACTCTTTATTCAAGAATATAAGTAGGATCTTCCAGAACAGGAACGCAGGACAACCAGACATCATCTCATCAAGAAGAACCCAGATCTGGAGAATGTGCTGCTCAAAGAAGACTTACTGATTGCAGCCAGGCGGGTCGCTTGGGAGGAGGTTGTGGGGTTAGATTGGAGAACTGCTTTAGAGGACAGAGATCCTGAACAGACAGATTGCTAATGATGGTATTTACCAGAGTGAGCGAACCAGGAGTCACGTTCCTTTGGTTTACTAAAGGAAGGAAACAGGACAGTCACTGAATCTTTCAGTTAACAGAGTTGGAGTTTCCAAAAATTGACAGAACCGTATCTCCTGAAAAAGGAGTGCAAGACAAGTAAGCAATGTTTTCAAAAGCAACAGAAACCAAAAGCACCTGTGCAACTCCTCAAAACAGTTGGCTTTCAGGCGAACCCCAACAATCGTCTTAAGCCTGAGTCACACTAGTCTCCTCCAACTTTTTAATATCTGATCCAATATTTTTCCATGTGACACTGATTGCCTGAGAGGCTCCAACTACGAAGGGTGAGCAGATCTGTACAGATTTTTTTCACTTCTGTCTCTGTGCTACACAAATTCAAACAATTTCCCCCATTTGACTGGGACAGATTATGAAAAGTTATTAAAAATAAAAATAAAAGAACAACCGGCACACATATAAACTAAAGTCAAACTTCATGAGTTTGTGCAAAATCTCTTAAACCAGAGCAGAAAGAGGATTTTTATAGGCCTATATTTAAAATATAATTGGAACTACATTTTAATAAAAAAGGAAATGCCGCAATAAAGGCTGTGGGGTGGTTTATATATTAGTTGAGGCAGTCAGAGGTAACTCTCTGAGAGAGATCTGTGAAGTTTATCAAATTTTTTGCTTTTCCTTTTTTTATAGAGATAAGAGTGATAAGCTGCGCTTATATGGCATATATATTTTGATTTATTTTACTGGCAGCTGATCATTTCTCATTCTTTAATTGAAGGGTGTGTAAACTTTCAAGTACAATTGTTCTTGCACTGTCTGTCCCTTGTTGTTTTGTTTTTTTGAGACTCAAAGAGAATAACATTTTTCCTATACACGTTTTCTGGACTCCTGAGGTTCGTTGAATATTTTTTAGGAAGAGTGATAAGATGTGCTTTTTACTGTCCCTGGTTGTTTTTGCAAGGCTCAAAGAGGATTACTCAGTTCAAACTGAGGGGTTCAAACTGCTGCTGTTGTTGGTGAGATGTATCAGGTTCACTTCCTGTTTTGATTGCTGACTAGCACTTTGTGGTGCTCAGGCTATCTCCATCTCCTTTAAATTATCTTTTCTGTGATATCTCTAAGTTACTCTAACTATCATCCATCCTACTTTCAATGAAGCAGATTCTAGCACACCTCTCTGCAGCTTCTCTACTGGCCAAAATCAAATAAATTAGATAAGAATCCTAAAGGAGTAAACCATGATATTGAAATTAAAATGACTACAATTGGGGAAAAAATAGAAAAATATGAAATGTGGTTTGTTTGACATAAGATGTCTTTTTTCAAAAAGTCAGTTGATTAGTGACTTGAACTGATTTGAACTGAACTGAACTGAACTGAACTGAAGGTGATACCTTAAATGCAGCCTTTAATGTCATTTTTGACTCTATTGGCTTTGTTCAAATTGTGAATAGTTCCAGACATTATCATCTTTTGACCTTTGTGCTGACATATAGCATTGAATGTGAAGAAATAACAGTTTTCCATCCCAACCCTGTCCTATCTGACCACTTTTTAGTAACCTTCAAAATGACTTTGACAGAGTTCTCCTGTCATTTAATCAGATCATTATCAGATAATGCAGTTATACATTTTAAAGAATCTGTTTCACATTTTATGTCCTCTGTATCACTGAACAATACTGCAGAGGACAACGATTTAATTTATTCCTCTTCACAAATTGATGATTTTGTTGATGGGGTTACTAGGTCCCTGCATACTGCCTTAGACAACATAGTCCCTTTGAAAAAAAAAATAAAAATAGAAAGCTGGCTTCCTAGTTTAATGTAGAGCTTCACACTTTGAAGTAAAATGCTGGTGCTCTACATGTAGGAATCCTACCTAGTCTAAAGAAACAGCTTACTACTGCATAAAATGACCCTTCGAAAAGCAAAAGCGGCATATTTCCCTTCACTGATAGAGGATAATATGAACAATGCCAGATTTCTTTTAATACAGTTGCTAAACTGACCAAGAGCCACAGCTCTGTTGAACCGTCCATTCCCCCTCCTCAAAGTAGTAATGACTTTATGGAATTCTTTATAAATACAATTGATTCTATTAAAAATAAAATAATTAGCACATCTCTTAATATGATTGGTTAATCCCTGAAAGATGAGGCAGCATCTGAGTGAATCACAGAATCTGAGCTGTTTAGACTTTTGTGATCTAGCTGAGCTTTTAGAGTTGGCAAACTGAATTGAGGCTATATAAATAAACTGAATTGAGCTGAATCACTACTTTATCCATTTTCTGTTCTTGTGAACTCATATCATGGGTACAGTATTCTTTTTTTAAATGTTTCATTGATTGTTTATCTACAAGTCTCTCCCGCCTGCTAATACGTGTTTTGTGATTCCAAACCTGTCAGATGATCAACTTTGATTTTGTATTTTCCCCCAAAGCGGATGTTTTTTACTTTGTCACCGCATCTCTCTTCCTGTCAGACCCATGAAATTGTCTCTGACTTGTGTAGTCCAACTAAAATAGACCTGGGGTGTATCTCAGTCAGAGTTAACTCGTCCGACACAGTTGTCTGTCTGATAGGATGCAAAATTAGATTTGTCGTGTTCAGGGCTGTATGGTCCTGTCCTTAGACAGAAAACAAAATAAAATTTGCACGTCTGCCATCAAAGAAAATTGTACTTTTATATTGGAGAGAAAATTATCAGAAAATCTACACTCATGTGTTTCAGGAACTGGATGGTGAAATACAGAGCTGCAGTATTTACTTTTATAAATAATGATTCTTGAAGTGTAGCGTTTGTAATTAAAGTTACTGTAAAAATATATTTTGGGAATTACCACCACTACTTCATTTCATCTTATGAAAATGTATATCTGTTTTTTATAGGTACTGTAATGAGAAACATTTAAGTAGCTTCAGAAACACCTGATGATGGAAGCCTCATTCACCACCCATAGCAGTTCTGTTGCACATTTATAATTTGCTATAGGTTCTAGCATGCACATCCATTTAGTTAAGAATATATCACATCAGTGCTAAAAGCAGCATTTGTGACATGACTTGTTTCGCATTTGTGTTTATTGTTTGATCTTTACCAACTCTAAGTATGCAAATAAAAAAATGCAAGTAAAAAATCATTACTTAACTGGTTATTTTTGATTCAAAGCACAGGCAGTCCTTTTAAATATATTTATTTACAGGAAAAGCTGTAAATGTTCAAAGAAAACATAAAATCACACAGACACTAATTTTAACATTCGTTCTTTTGATCATCTAGAATTAATTCTAGGTTTAATGTAAGCCAAGGCCTCCTCTGATGGATTCCACTGAAACAAAAACATTGACAAACTTTTTTAATCCTCTCCCTCTCATTTTTTTTTTGTCTCTGCAGGATCTGTGTCTTTCTTAAACTCATTCCACTTGCTGCCTTAAGTCAGAATGCTACTTCTGTGTTTGAAAGACAATTAGCCTACTTGCATTTGTCAACACTTTCAGGCTTAACATTGTGCACAGTGTAGCAGGCAGCAAAAGCTCATAATCCCAGAATGCTATGTTGTTGCAAAAGCAATTAGCATAAATGACACCATCTCAGTTTTTGAAAAACTAAAAATAATTTATGATGGCTTCATTGTAAATTAAACAAATACTTATCAGAAAATAAGTGTATATACTTACAAGCAAACACTTCTTCTTCGTTTTTTTCTCAAGCATGAATTGTGATCCAGTATTATTTCAATTCAGATTCACACTTAACATGAAGTTGTTTGTGGAATCTGTTCCTCCTAATCAAGGATTTCATTGTGAAAGCAGTAAATCAAAAGTAGTGCAAAACTTTAGTTAGCTTGTTATATTCTAAGTACTGGTTTTTAATTTGTCTGTCATAGGACTTGAAGTTACACATTTCTTCATGATTCATTAAAAACAAGTACTGTTTTGTACTGTACAAAACAAACTAAAAAGTACAAAAGTTTGTGCTTTTTAGTTTGTTTTTGTATTTTTAGCTCTATAAAAAACCTCTCTTAACTAGTATTGTACAGTAGGCCGCTTCAGTTTGTATGCATTTCAAGTTTACAGGGTTTGTTTACTCTTTTTAATTTAGGTCAATCCACTGTGAGGGTCTTCAAAAAATCTATCTTTACCTGCTCTTTAGTTTGGATTGTGGGGGTGCACTGTGTCTTCATAACAAAAGCTAAAATACAATCACTTAAAAAACAATCTCAACATACTTTTAGAAGCAAATCTCAACATGCTTTCAGAAGCAAAAGGCTTCAAAAGATCTTCTCTGTGCTGTTATTTCTAACAAAATATAAGATTATAAGAACATTTTCATATATTTTTACTTCAATATATTTGGCCTTTTAACCATTACCAGTATTTAAAAGTGTTGTTTTTATTTTCTTAAAATTGTTCAAAAACAGGTTGTTTTTTTTGTCTATTTTTAAACTGTTATATTTGTGCAATTATTATATGGTAAAACTCTGCAACTTCACTTCAGAGTCTGCTCAATTTTCCTCAAGGTGCTTCACCATTAAAAATATGCTTTTTTTTTAGCCTTTCTGGCTATACTATGAGCAGTCTCAGTTCCTCAGACTTTAGCTTATCTCATCCATACCCGACTTCCCTGCTGGGCATCAGTCATTTTAAATTTCAGAGTGCAAACCAGGAGCTCTTAAAAGCAGTATTTTTACACGTCTAACTGACTAATTTATGCTTATTTGAACTAAACTTTACTGTGGTGCCCAAATCTGTTTAAAGCTTTCCTCTTTTGAATTTCAGAATGGACAGAAGTCATTTTCCTTAAAATTAATAAACCCTTCTATAGTATGTCCAGTCCTTGTTATGTGATATTCTAAATGATTTCATATTGGTTGCATTTGTTGAGAAGTATGAACATTGTTTTATAACCGTATGAAACATATCTTAATTCCATCTTTGTCTGAGAAGTTTGACAGTCTGCACAATGTACTGGATTCTGTTTAGGAACAGATCACCATGGCTTGAGGCTGTCATACAATATGAAATAAGTTACATTGCAATAGACCTCCTGTGGATGGACGAGTTTTGCATGGGTGACAGAAAAAAATCTGCTTAGCATAATGGTAGTAGCATAACACAAGGTTAATGTTTCTTTCATTGCTGCTGACGTACAAAATGTGCGAAGCAAAATTCTTTAAATTCACCTACATTTCAAACTTGATTTCAAACAAATGTTTTTTTTTTTTTTTTTTTATTTTATTGGATACATGTATTTCTTTCCCATAAACATCTCAAGTTTCTTAAAGCCAAGCAGGATTGGCACAGCTTTGGTGTTAAGGAGTATAGTTATATAAAGTAGCTTTGTGATGGTGATGAGAGTATGCCAAACACTAAATTGATGTTGCAGCTACCCATTTATGACCCAAGACCATAAAACATTTTGTGGATTAAGAGGAGCTCTCAAATCATTTTAATTGGGCAACAACATGCAGATTTTTTCCCCTTCAAAACTTTTAACATTGTGATAAAAAGACTATGGAATACAGAACACACCTAGCAAGTTTATGTAAGGCAGATTGAACATTTGTTCAGAAAAAAACTAAAACAAAATGAAAAACCATGGCACTGACAAAGTCATACCTGACTTCTACGTTAAACATGTTAAATCAATCTTCTTTCATTTCTATGACTTCGGGTTACTTGTTTTTATGCATTAATTTGACTACTTGAACAATGCCAGACCTACTAATGGAAACACATTACTCTAAAATCTATTATATCACTTGTCAAACTTTATAATATTGGGATTTTGTTTTTTTACTTCCTTGGCTCGTTATTGCAGTGCGTTATTTTGGAACAGAATTAACTTTAGAAATTTGTATTGCTGTTTACCTAATTTATTCTTTTCCTAGAGGGGAAGTAGATGGGGAAGGGATGCATATTTTATTCTCCATGTTTCATGGCAACAAATGCACCACCAGAAAGGTAAGAAATGGCCATAACATGTCTAATTTACTAAGATGAACAGGATAAATCATTTTGCTTCAATTTAGATAATTGTAATTTCCATTTTTATACATAAAGTTGGCTTTCAAACAGTTATTCCATAATAAGGCTGAAGTTTAAAATGGCTACAATCAATATTTGTTTCCAGTGTTAAGCACTGCATGGCCACAGTGCAACAAACTACTTAGAAAAAATTATAGGCTTAAACATCAGCCAAAGTTTACCTTGGCTTTTGAATTACAGACTTCATAAATAAATAAATAAAAGCCTTTTTATGCAGCAGGGTATTACTTATTTCTCAGGCATTAGGATAATTCTAAGTATATTTTTTGGTAATTTAGTCAGTTTTCTTGATATTAAAAAGAAAATTGTTGAGTAAAATTAATTCACAATCTTTATATCTTTGTTTGTTTTAATCACTTTAGGGACCTTTATCAGCAAAGGTTTCAAATAAGGAGCACTAATTTGCGTGGGTCAGAAAAGCATCGAAGCAATAATTGAATGTATTGCAAATTACATATATAAATTTCTTCTGCAAATGATAACATGCACAAACCGCCTTGGTTCCATCCTGTTGGTATGAGCACATTGCTTGTGCTAATGGGAGATTGAGAATGGCTTTAAAAGACTAAAGTTCTAAGCCATGGAGATGGAAGTAGCAATGATAACACCACATGTTCTTTTTGGTGCATTTTACATGAATATTTCAAAGTGCAACAAACAAACATAAATAAAAAAAAATGAAGTAAACAAGGAAAATAAGCTCTGTGGTGGATATTCTCTGGTAGCTTTTAATATTGTATTTTGTTTGTTTTTTCCTTTTTTTATAAACATGCCAAGGTATTTAACTTTTGACATGGTGTGCTGTTTTTTTGGATGGTGTAAACTGTTATTTGTAACGGTCCAAAATACATCTATAAACTTATACATTGGATTTGATCTTTAGAATATCATATGCATATTTATGAATTAACAAATCTGTACCCTCATTTGAATGTGAAACACTTAAACTACTTAACCACAAGGTTTTTTTCCCCTGCACTGTATACTGAAAAAATTTCATTGAGTATAGGCTGAGGTGATATCTGATTGTCCATGTTAGTGCTGTTGAAGTATGAAGCCTAAGGTTGCATTTTAGCTTGACAGATTGGGGTAATCACTCAAACACAAAATCTCATCAGCAAACAAGACAAAATCATTTTTTCAACCTGAATGGGTGTTGACATGTTCTTATTTCTCAAGCTGAAGCTTTCCCCCCCCCAAAAAAACCTATGAATTGAACCATATAGAAATACAAGGCATCTGCTGATGCTGGTGACACTGCTGCCTCGGTCAATAGGCCAGCGCTACTAAGAAGCAGGCGACAGAGCCATCACAGCCAGCTCAGATGGTTTGATCTCTAAAAGCCCTGAATAGAGACACAAATTGACAGGGGAGGAACGTTGGTGACACCTCTCACCCAGTCAGACAACGTTCACAGTTCATTGACACAGAGGAGGGACATGTTGTTGGGACCACGACAACATCATTAAATTCATTTTATTTCTGTATTCTGTGCATCTGCTAAAGATCTGTTGCATTGGTTTTGATAACACAAGAGGCGGGCTTCCCTTTACCCGAAACTCCTGCCCCCGTTGATGATGGAATGACTTAAGCTATTAAACACCACAGGAAGGCATTTCTCTCTTGTTATGCTCATGACTGCTGTTTTAAAACCCAGCGCTATCTGTTACAAGGAGAGCAGTCTGCTGCTAAGCACTTCTACTAGTACTATATTTTTTACTTCCACTTGGATGGATGCACTTTACATGACATTAAACAGAAGCAATATAGATGGTGCCTCGGACAACTCTACACATACAACCACGTCCCTCCAACCTCCTTCCTCATCTCCATCAGTGTGGGAGTTTCATGCATGATTAATGTCCCAAATCTAACATATCCTAATCTGATTCCTATTTACAGAGAACATTTTGTATAATTATTGGTCACATGTGCTGATAGAAACCCTCAAAGATATTACTGTTTACACATGTATGCTCAAATTACCAATTATGTCATTTGTATTACAAACTGGACTTAGCATTGAATTGTAAAATATCCTTTAGCATGTTAAAGATCTGCCATTTACTCTTTGCCACAAAGTGATGTTAAGTTTATAGGAGGTAAATAAAAAGCCAGATGTGTTCTGCTGCACGCATCTTAATCAAACCTGTCAAGAAATCATAATCTGCTCTCCCCATGATGTCTAATATACCATTGCATCTTGCAGAGGTTTTTTTGCTTTGTATTCAATGAACTACTTTTGAAGAGGAATAAAAAAAAGTAGTGATATTTGCTTGTCAAATGTAATGACCTCCTACTTGGAAATATTAATAGTCTGATACTTGGGTACATCTCATGCATCTTAATAAGCTCAGAAGTTAGAAATGCTTTGATAACTCAAAATATAAAATATACATTATAACAAAATAATGTAGCATGTACACACACCTGTTTGGTACATTTGTTTCTATAGATTTTACTCGAACATTGTGCCAAGTTACATAAAATTATACCATGGTATGCTTTAAAACTATTTTTTTCACACTTATTACATTATCTTTTATCCTTTACATGTCCTGTACAATTGTTGTGCTTGCTTTAGTCTGGAGATGTTGCAGTATAGCAGTAAAGAAGCTACCATAGTAAATAGGTAAAGAATACTGATGGTGTGTGAGTACTGGGCATTTGAAATGTAATTCATAATCCAGTATGGAGCAACATTGCACCCCTTGTTGTAATTTTTCAGGGTGATAAAACATCCTACCTCAATGGGGGAGTTGTTGCATTTTGAATAAAGGTAGGGATATAGGTCTCAAAGCAGTGCTATTAACTTGGTGGCTGTGCTTTTAAGACTGAGACAGACAGAGCTGGGATTCGAACCAGTGACACTCGAGTTAAAGCACAAACTCCTGCATTATACCCCACTATGAAGGGTACACTTGATGTTCAGGTTGGCCAGGGTGTATTGAATTTGTATACATAAGTTTAGGTCCAAGAATAAATTTGATTAATAGATAAAAGCATGTACAAGAAGTGATATATTGATTAACTGATACAGTGTAATTACAACGGAGCTTTCACTAAATACTTTAGAGCTTTTTCAGCCAATACAGTGCAGTGCTATATAAGCAATAACAAAAACAGTTGAGCTGTTCCAATTGAATCTCTTGGGACAATTCCCACATTTAAAATGTAATTGTATTTCATAAAAAAGAGAACAAAAAACACAAATCAAAGCAAAATATGCAACAAGATATATAAGAGAAAATGTGTCATTTCTTTGGATAGGGGCGCTTTAACATTATTAATCATACTGAGAACATGTAAAGTAGGATTGGCCAGTACTTTCTTTTCTTTCAATGGAGCTCAGCTTTCTTTATTTCTGACTATACGTAGCTTTTAAATAGTAGTTTCACTCAGAAGCACTCTCAACAATGTAACACAGTGAGAAAGATCCGCAACATACCAAAAACGTTGTGACTCATAGTTAGAGATTAAGTTTATCCTTTGAAGCAAACAGAGTCAGTGGTAAACTCGCATGTAATTGCACTGAAGGTGGGTGATTTAAGTATCTGGGGTCAATCATCCAAAGCAAAGGTCACCAGTAAAGAGAAAATAAAATGCAGGAAAGACATAATGAAGATGAATCTATTGAATGACTAAAAAGGTGAGATATAAGAGGGGAGGTTTACAAGAGAGCAGTGAAACCTCGCAGTGATGTATGGTAAGGAAATGGAC